>ML812169.1:138914-164790 GCA_009831015.1 Picea engelmannii
GTTAAAAGTTATATTTTTAATTTGACTTAAGAAAGGAAAAGGATAAAGGAGTAAAAGATAACTCAACAGAAGAATAGAAGATTAACCCTGGGAGTTAACCTAACTCAACAGATAATTAGAAGGAAAAGTATAAGTAAGAGGCTAGGGTGCACCTATTATTCATTCTGGTTTTGGATTAGCATTTTCTATTTCTCTTGAGCATTCAGTTTGGGGGTTTTATTGTACAAACCCTTGTGAGAAACTCAGTGGTGAAATATCCACTCACCTTGTTCCACATCTTGGTCTCAGGGATGAAAGACTCCTCTACACCATTCTAGTGTCAGGGCCATCTTATCGAGGGAGGTTCGATCCATCTTATCCTGAGGGCCTGGGGCCATTCCGACAGTTGAGTTTTGTTTGCAGGGGAAGGACAATCAGTTTGAGGGATTTTCTGGAGGGTTATCATCATTCTACATTTGTCTGGAGATTGGGGCGTTGTGGAGCCATAGGGGACGTCCTGTGATTCAGTAAAACTCAGATCTAGGGAGATCTGATTGAGATCTGAGCCCGAAACTTCTCCCATGGGATTCTCATAGCCCGATCTATATTCTTGGAGAGTTTCTGATAATTTGGAGGCCTCCTTCATCAGGGCCAGACCAGCTAGGGTTTCAATCATCCAATGGGGCACACCATTCAGTGGAGAATTCAGATCTATGGGGTTTGAGAGTGGATTTGGGAATTTGGACATCTGGGTTTTCCTTACAGTTGCCTGATCTATCATTTGACATATTTCTCGGGATGATTGGACACTTTTGGTACCAGGGAAGAATTATTCAAGGCTTCAGCATTCCACTAGGACGTGGCACTTTCCAACTTGGAGGTTGAGCATTAGTACGGCTCATATCTGCTTGATTTGGTCTTCATTGTATATCTAGCCTTTGGAGGCTTGTTTTGTATTACCGGGAGCATTTTGTAGCAGCTCATATCTATTGCTTGTACAGCCATCTGAGGTTTATGCCAGATCGGCCATCTATTGTATTGACCTTACATTACTCATAATAAAAAGGTCAGATATTTGCTTGTGCTTCTACATCTTGAATATATTGTGATCTCCATGTGTTGATGAATCTTGTATACACTTAATAACTCAATAAATCAGTAGTAGTTAGTGATTCCAAGAAAGAATTTGGCTTGGGATCATTAAACACTTGTAGGGTTAGTTTCTTTGGGGTCTCCACGTCCTCTCATGCAATCTTTATATCTGAAAGAACATAAGTGCTTTTGAAATCTATAATTACCTTCCCCGGCAATGGCGCCAAAATGTTGGTCACTGTAATTTCTTTTTTAACTAAACAATCAAGTGCTACATAAATTGTCAACCCAGGGAAGTCTGTTTATTTCAAAGGTAATCACACACTGTATATGCTCAATCCCAAAAGAAATCTAGAGTTGTAGTAAAAATACATTAATCACACCTTCCCTTGAACAAACTGAAGTTCTACTTTGAATTACAGAAAATCAACCTACGTATTGCAGAGTTCAAAGTTTAAAGAAATAATTATCCAAAGAATCCTGGATTACATTAAGAAATAACAACCTAGGAAAGAAATCTTTCAGGATACTGCAAAAGGAAAGACCAACTATTCTGTAATAGAGAACAAGACCCTATTCCCCAAGCAGGAATCTTCAACAGCTGTTTCCGATCATCACACTTTCATGAACTCATTACTAATCAAAATGATTGACACAAACTGAAGGCTAACTAACTCTTAACAGCGAACAGGACCCTATTCCCCAAGAAGGAATCTTCAGCACCTATTTCTGATCATCACACTTTCATGACCTCATTACTAATCGAAATGATTGACACACACTGAAGGCTAACTAACTCTTAACAGGGAACATGACCCTATTCCCCAAGCATGAATCTTCAGCACCTGTCCCTGATTATCACACTTTCATAAATTCACCAAAATAGGATTGCTAACTAGAATGATTAACAGTTACCCAAGCATGAATCATATGAAAACAATGTAACAATCAGTAAAGAAAAGTTTTAGCAAAACAGAGTTCAGTAAAGTATAGTTTCAGCAAAACAGAGTTCACTAAAGTAGAGTTTCAGCAAAACATAATTTAATCAAGGCATGAATAGAAATAACACTAACACACTACAAAGCTAATGGGTGAATCTTGTGAAGAAGGTGGGCCCTCCCTTCTCACAAGATTCCCCTGAAACAAAAGGAACTAGAAAGAAATGTTCAGAACAATCTTTTATTCATCTGTCAACTGTATCATGTTACAATGTCTGAAGTAAAACACGTCATTCTCTGTAAATTCTCTCTTAGCCAAAAAAGAAGGTCCTCTCTAATGATGATTTCCTCTTATTTAAAGAGGAGAATCTCATCGATACAATTTGATCATCAAATTACATGTGTACATCTGAATCCTATTCTTAGTCAGATCTAATATCTATACTGGAATGGGATATCCTGGTCTCCCGTAACAGAATGCTATTACAATAGTTGAAAAGGTGTTGAGTGAGGTGTTGTTGTTGCGGCTGGAGTAACAAATTCTTTATTTATCTTCTTGTTACTTTTGTTGTATGTTATTTCAGCATCGCAAATCACAGACTGTTTCAGCAACGGAATTTGCGTTCTGACTGTTTCAACAACGTGGTCTCACGCAACAGCGATGGTTAATTTTGGCTCAAGGTGAGACTATTGTGGTCAGTGTAATAGCTTTGTGTGAATTGTTGTTTCAGCATCATAGACCATGGAGAGTGTAACGACTTCTTCTTGTGTGAGTTTTTGTTTCAGCATCATAGACCACAGAGAGAGTAATAGCTTCTTCTTGTGTGAGTTGTTGTTTCAGCATCGTAGACCACGGACTGTTTCAGCCACAGGGTTTGTGTGCTTTTGACTGTTTCAACAACGAGCCTTCAAACAACAATGATAATCTGCAATTCGAATTGTTTCAGCACTTATATATTTCTGATCAACTGTTAAGTATGAGAGTAATGTAAAATTATATGCAAAACAAATTAAACATATAGTAAAGAGAAGAGACGTTATATACCTTTGGAAAGATAGGGTAAGGCGATAATGTGAGTTTAAATGTGAGTGAAAAAAGGATGTAATGGTAGCAAAAAGTGTGAGCAAAAAGGTACATTATAGGGTCCTAACAGTCAATAACTTCAATGTCGATGAGAATGGTCTTGCCACCGAGTTCTACGAGGACATTTTGGAAGAGTCCTTCAAGAGACAATGGTCATCCGTCATAAGCTCTTAAGGTAATGGCAGATGGTATGAGTTCGGGGGAACCAAGTTTCTGCCATACAGATTTGGACATGATGCATTTGGATGCTCCTTCATCGATGATGCACCGATGAACTGTTATGTTCTGAATTTTCACTGGGATTTGAAAAATGATTAGAGCAGGGAGTCGAGGTTCTCTACTGTCGAGATCAAATGTGATGAGGCGAGTATCCAAAGGGTCAACTGCCCCCAAGGTGGAAAGTAATGATTTCCCCTGAGTGGGACAAGTCTGAAGGACTTCTAATACTGACATGGAAGCAGGGGATTGTGCTAAGTCATCGAACAAACTGTAATTATGGGCCGCCCTAGCCTGTGGGTTGTGGACATTCCTGCACAATGGGATGCGAGGGATGCGAAGAGGTGGTTCTGCGTTAGGGTGAGGTATCACCAATGAGGGTCCTGTTGGTGCGAGGATTGTTTCTGGGAGAATGGGAGGAGACTCAACGGGTTCACGGTATTGATGACTATGTGTTTGCAGAAGGATTTCTTCCTCACGGGTGAGGAGGATCGTATGATCTACTGGATTGTTTGGATTGAGGTACTATCCCAACTTTGGTGGGGTAGGTTGTATCTCTTGTTGGGTTTTCATCACACCTTGGTGTGGAATGGGGTTTTGTAGCACGGCTAGGGGGGGTTGTTGCATGTATTGTTGTGGGGCCTACTAAGGAACAGGCGGTGTTGGAGGATGTGGTAGACTGCCTGAGTCTTTCATCCATTTAAAATCAGCAATTTGGGGGCAATGATGAGTATAATGGCTGAATTCTCCGCAAAGGGCACAAGGGAAGGTGGTTTTAATAGCATTGCTATTTCTCCCTTGATGCCTATTGTTATTTCCCCCCTGGGGGTTCTGATTCCCTTGGTTCTAGTTGCCCATAGTATGTTGCTTCTACTGGGGTTGATTCCCGCCTTGACTTGGGTTGTTATTGTTCCTATTTCCTCCTTTCTTTTTGGCATTATTCGACGGGTGGGTCGGATTTTCTATATTCAGCTGTTCGAAAGTTTGATATTGCTGAATGGGAGAGAGTTGAACAAAATTCACCCTAGCGTGAGGATGTGGGGGAGCCATGGGTTGTGGAGGACAAGGAAATGGAAAGTACGGATTCTATGGGGGTAGCGATCCGTAAGGTACATAGGAAGGTGTGGCACTTTCTCTAGTACTTAGAGTATACGTTGAGGTAGAGGGGGTACCAGAACTTGTTTGGGTAGGTGGGTGTATGGGGGGTGCTAGCGGTGGCCCACTGATGGGTGGAGGCATAACAACAAGGTATGGTTGTTGATAAGGGGGTGGGGGGTAATAAGAGGTTCCCCCATATGCCGGCAGATATTGAGGTGGGCCATACAGTGGTGGTTGTTGGGGTTGTGGACCGTGGTGCATGGTATTACCAATCAATATGTCTGTTGAGTGAGACATCCCGGGTTTGTCTTGGCCGAATGGCATGGGTTTTGGGAGATAAGGAAGTACAGTGTACAAGTACCCTGACTGTGAATAGATGAGGTCGTATTGTTGAGCCTTATTGATGGATTCTTCTTCTGATTGAGGGAAGGTGGAAGCTACATCCTTACCGAGGAGAGAGACAAGTGATCTGAGAAATCAGTCAAGACACTGTTGTTTGGTGGTTTCTTCTTTGCACAAACTACATCGTCTACGCCACTCGTGAATGTGATTAGCGATATGTGTGGCTGAGGTTTGTTTGAAATTAGAGAGTAGTTCAAGACCATTGTCGTGGCGGATTGGTAATTGGAAGAAGGTAAAAAATGCTTTGGCTAAGGACTCAAAAGTCGCATGGGACCTTGATTTTTCATCTACATACCACTTGACTAATGGGCCAGTGAGTGTGCATTGAAATAATCATAGTCTGATGGAATCATCCATGATGTTGTTGGATGAGCACCATAGGTGGAAAGTCATGACATGATTGGTAGGGTCATCCCCTTCCTTTCCTTCAAACTTGGGGATGTTTGAAGGTAGTTTGGTGGGCATTGCAGGCCATGTGGGGTCATGCAATATAGGATCATTTGTGAGTTTCCTTAGATCGGGTATGTTAAGAGAGGCCAAATATGGCATCAAGAGTGTTGGTGGAGGATTAGTTCCAGCCGTGTTGTGAGTGTTCTGTGAACCTGGCCCTTGAGTGGGGCTAGGTGGGTTGGTGCTTCCCCCTTGAGAGGAAGTTGGCCCCCCGCTTCCATGTAAAGGAGAACGAGTAGATGGAGGACCTTGGGAAGTGGACCCAAGTAATGTGGAACCAAGCAAAGATTATCCTAAGATAGTGGCACTCACAAGAGTGTGAGAAGGTGGTGTCAATGAGTTGTCAAGACTAGCAACTCCCCCTAAGATAGGAGGGAGATTTAGCAAGATTCGTGAATGACGGGGATTATGTGGGTCCCCTATGATGTCTGACTAGCTGAGTGAATGTGTGCGAATGGTGGTGAGAGTAATAAATAAGCAAGAGCCTTTGTTGCAATTTTGAACTTTTCACGATATATATCTAAATAAAAAATGTAATCATAAGTGCATCATACATCAAGTGTTTTTGAAAAAGAAGCATATATGTGGATAAGTGGGTTTTGTCCACGTGGGGAATCAAAGAAAAAAAATTCTCATGTCCTAAAAGATGTAACGTCCTTCCTCTCAAATACCACTGGACCTTCTAATAGTACTCAACAGTGGGGTCTGAAGTCACCGGAAGAGAAGCTAGTGAAGGATGAAATAATCAGTTATAATGAGGGGTAAAGGGGGCATATCCTGAAAGAGATGGTGATATTTCCCAATAGCCACACAAAATCCAATCAAGGTGCAATTACAGCCCACAATTGCCACCTGGGTAGATGTCCTAAAATTTGGTCACTAGGTACCTCGGTCAAAGTGCGACATTTAGATTTTCGGACTAAGAAATGGGTCACGGGATGGATCCCATACAAGAGGTGGGTGCCTCAAGGGGGGATGAACAGAACAACCGAACCTTGGCCTTCAACCCTTCATGGGTATCTCCCTGCCTTATTGTGTTAGGAACAATTGACTTAGAGGATTTTCAGTTCGCTATTTGACAACTTCTATTGTTTTGACAATGAGAGAACCAGATAACGGGGATTTATTTGGATGCCTTTCCACGAAATCCTACCTAGACTAAAAAAATTCTTTTGGCACCTCCTGTGGAGGAAACATTAGTGAGTTTTAAAAAAAAAAATTAGATGTGGTTGTTTGAGAGATTGGGGGTGTGAACCAACCTCATTGAAATTAAATGGGAGTGGATAGTTTTGTCAAGAAAAGGGTGGGGTGTTTCAGAATCCTTTTGGAGGAAACTTACACCTCCATGTTTCGAGAAGAAAACTATGTGAGTGATAAGTGACTTTTGTATGTGAATGAGTGAAAGTGTTCCAATGTTTTAATGAATTATGTGTCACCTTGTTGCATGTGGACTTCGCTTGGTCCTTACAAATGTTGATTACCTAATTAACTAAATGCCTTTGGTACAACCTTGCGTAATTCAAAAGTCCCTAGGAAACTAGCATGTGGACATGTGGGTCCTTTACTATTCGTTTAACTCCCTATTGTGATTTAATCTAAGAAAATCTTTGAAACTATCCTAGATTGTGATCATGTGGGCATGTATGGGCCCGTTACAAAACCTTTAAACTTCCCTAGTGATTTAATCTAATAAAGTAAATTTCAACACTATCCTATCTTTGTAGCATGTGGGCATGTATGGACCCGTTAAAATCTTAAGATGTGTTTGAAAAATAAACTAAGAGGAGTCCCAAGAGGGGTGGTCATCCTCTCCTAAAGGTTTTAGTCTTTTTAAGGGAGATGAAATTGTCCTACAACCTCTTTCTGATTCTCAAGGTCGCTTTGAGGCACGAGAGAAGAGCATACTAAACGATTGTTATCCAACCTATAGTCCCAATGCAAGTTAGATGTGTTTGCAAATGATTCCAACTTATACGTTTAGTCAAAGCAAGCCATCCATGTGGAAAAATGAAAGAAAAAAAAAAGAAAAAATGATTTTAAACCCCCTAAGTGCCTATGTGTTTTGACTAATCCCTTTATATGAAGAGGGAACTAAGTGTCGTGCAACTTAAAACATGCATGAAATCACTTTCAAGAAGGCTAGGGGCCTTCCCCAAATCACAAAAAACCTTACAATGTGTAGTTTTATGCATAGGTGCGTGGGTCTCGGTGTAGACAGAGGCGCACTGAGCGCCTGTGCACAGACCAAAACGAGCTTTTGGGCACAGGTGCACAGAACAATACTATGACTTAGGAGCATGTGTGCATGATGCGTGTCTGTGGGCCAATAAACCTGTGCACATCAGACACATGGCCCTGAAGAAAATTCCGGATGGAATTCTCTCAATTCAACTTGGAATTGGATGTTTTGCAGGTTGGCTTGGGCCGGTTAATGCACTTGCAGGTTAAATAGACCAAAAGAAGAGCTAGAAAACCCCAAATGGGGTAGGAAATTGATACCTCTCCCCAATGGAGTCGCCAATTTGTTGCGCCTCTTCTGTCACCTTAGTGAGTAAAACAAAAGTGCTTACAATCTTAGTTGGGTTTGCTAAGTAGGACAGCTGTAAGGAAAAAAGTTAGAGAAAGAAATATAAAAGAACAACTAAGAATTAAACTAAGAAATAAAATAACAACTAAACTAGTGAGCATAGGGACATAAGAACAAAAGAAACAATAAGACTCATGTCACCAATGGTAAGGTTTATATCAGTGAAATAAAACACCAAGAAGAAAGAGGACTATGAGTCCCTTCTTCCTCCAAGGGAGGGCTCTTGGACCCCCACAAATAAGCTCTTCTTACAACTTTGAATGAAAATGGTGAAATAATTCCTTGCAAATCCACTCAAGGGGTGAGATGGATTGCCCAATGTAATGGTGCTAAGATACTATTGATGAGAATAGAGGATTCCTCAAGAGAATAGTAATAGCATAACTTTGCTATTGAAATTCCTGAAAAATGAAGTGCACCCATGGCCTTGTTTTATAGCACCTCTTTGAGGTATTGTGCAACTAGCTTGTAGTGTGAAAAGAGGCTAATTAGGGCATTTTTAGGTCTTTGACCAGCCACCCAGTCGGATCCAGTCCAGATTTGAGTGTCAAATCAGCTTGGAAGTTGAACCAGAAGTGGTGGGAGGTCAACCAATCTCATAAATGTGTCATTCTCACATGTGCATGGCTTTTAGTGACCACAATTGCGCATCGGGCGCATGTGCGCTTTTCCTGCATTTTTGTTTTGTGCATGTGCACGCATGCCCTATGTAGTCATAGCGCACTTTAATTTTTTCACTGGTTGTATAGTTTTTGACCCTTTTTGGAAATGTTGTTGTGGTAATTTTGGTCCATGGGTGACCTCATAACTGTTTGACGATGCTGGATTCTTGTAACCATTTGTGGACAAAATTTCAGTGATAACACTTGGTATGGCCGAATAGATAGCTTTCTGATGAGCTTTGGATTTACCAAGAGTAAAGAAGATTCTAACCTCTACTTCAAGGTTATGAAAGATGAGCCAGTAATATTACTGCTATATGTGGATGCCTTATTCTTAACCAGAGAAGAAAATCTCATCACTGAATGTAAGAAGAGACTTTTCTTAGAATTTGAAATGAAAGAACTTGGCCTAATGCATTATTTATTAGGTCTTGAGGTATGGTAGAGTCCATAGAGGATCTTCCTTAATCAAGGGATGTATGCAGTCAAAATCTTGAAGAGATTCAACATGTTGGAATGCAAGTCCATGAATACACCCATGGAAGTGAAGCTGAAGCTGTTGGTTGACACTTCGTCAGAATTAATTGATGCCATGTTGTACAGACAGATTATCGGATCGCTGATGTACCTGAAGAACACTAGACTAGACATTTGTTTTTCCATGAACACCTTGAATCAGTTTCTGGTAGAGCCCAAACATATTCACCTAGTGGCTGCAAAACATGTTATGAGGTACCTTAAGGGTACAATAGATTGTGGTCTCATCTATGGAGGAGATCATGATTTCACATTGAGTGGATATACTGATGCAAATTGGCTAGGAAGTGTTTTTGATAGGAAAAGCACTTCAGGATGTTGTTTCAGTTTGGGATCAGCCATGATCTCGTGGCAGAGTAGGAAGCAATCCATCATTTCTCTCAGCATAGCGGAAGAAGAATACATTGCTGCATGTTCTACCAGTTGCGAAGCTATATGGCTTCGAAAGTTGTTGACCGGTCTATTTGACATAGAGATGGAAGCAACCATGAACATATGTGACAACCAGAGCTGCATAAATATGACAGAGAATCATGTATTCCATGACAGGTCGAAGCACATAAATATTCGATATCATTACATCCATGACATGGTGTAGAGAGGAGCCTTAAAGCTCCAGTACGTTAGCATGGATGAACAGGTTGCTGATGTGTTGACCAAGCCTCTATCTCATGTAAAGTTTCAGCACTTTTGAGATAACCTTGGTATAGTCTGAAAGGACCTTCCTCAAAAGGGGGAGTAGTTGTTGTGATAAGACATATCTTGCTTCTAGCTTTATTGTTGTGACGTAAAGAAATATGATGTGATGAGACTAGAACTGTGCTTCCGGCTTGAGAGCTGTGACGTAAAGACAGTCTAGTATCCTACTTCCAGCTTGATTGTTTTGATGTAAAGCAGGACAAGTATCTTACTTCCAGATTTATTGCTGTGACGTAAAGCAAGATGATGTGATGAGACCAGAACTGTGCTTCCGACTTGACAACTGTGACGTAAAGCCAGTCTAGTATCTTGCTTCCAACCTGATGGTTTTGATGTAAAGTAAGACGATGTGATGAGAGTAGTATTTTTCTTTCAGCATGACAATTGTGACGTAAATCTAGTCTAGTATCTTGCTTCTAGCTTAAGTTTTGTGATGTAAAGAAAGACGTTGAGATGAGACTAGTACTGTGCTTCCAACTTGAGAAGCTGTGACATAAAGCCATTCTAGTATCTTGCTTCTAGCTTGATTGTTGTGATGTAAAGCAAGACGAGTATTGAGCTTCCATCTTGACAGTTGTGATGTAAAGCCAGTCATGTATTATGATGAGCCAGCCTCATGTTGTGATGATGATGATGTATTGGTTATATACTCATACATATTGATGCAGATGATGATTGCATTCCTTTGAGAATGACAATATTGCCAATCAAGAACACTTTCAATGATTTATAGATACGCTAGTCAGTGTTCCAAGATTATATTGATGATGTTGTCCTCTCACCCACTTGATGATGTTGATGATGACGTCCTCTCTCTCTCGCCTGATGTTGTTGAAGAATACCCTTATTGTTAAGGGGGAGTGTTGAAATAATGTAACTGCAAAGTGTATTCTTATTATTATTTGATATATTATTCATTGGATCAATCCCCATTGTGGATTGATCATGTTGGATATTGTAAAAGGACCAAATACCCTTTTGCAGATTGGTCATAATGTAATTGTAATAGGCAAAAGAAGAAGTCGACACCATAATATATTTAAGAGGCCCCAGAATATAATAAAGGTGGTTATAACCACCCAGTTTGAGAAGACGGCCCTTCCAGTGAAGAGACACTTCACATGTGCCAGATTTGTATAAATAAGGAGGCTAGTTCCTCACTTAGACACACACCTCACTTGCTCATTGAGATACAACTTTCGGAATTGCAGTTGGAGAAGAGAGAGAGAGTGAGTGGCGCATATTTTGGGAGAGGATCTTATATATTAGCTTGAGTTATCTCTTGGCATTGTATTGGCTATCTTATATATTAGCTTGAGTTATCTCTTGGCATTGTATTGGCTATCTATAATAAGAAAGTTTTGATGGGTTTTCTTCCCCTAGAGGGTTCCCCAGGGTAAATGTTGTGTCTCTTGTGATTGTGTATTTCTTAGTGATCTTGTGTTATTCTATTGTTATCTATTGAAATGAAAAGAACTATAATAACGACTTAAACATTAACAACATCTGCATTAGTTGTAGAGAATGAAGAGAAGCACTCTAGGTTGCTAGAAAATAAGAATGAAGAAAAGAGCAAGATTTATACAGAAGTACTCAAAGGAAGGAATAATAGTCAACCAGAATCTAAGAAAAGTAATAAAGATACATCTTCAAGAAGACCATCCATGTTCAAGCCACAAAGAAGCTTCAATCATGATCATGATCAGTGAAGGCGGGAATTTAGAAGGACTACACCACAAAGAAGATCATTCACTCCCAGGTATGTAAGTTTCTTTTATGTCATTTTTTTTATTATACTAACTTCGAACATAAGGTTGCAGATTGCAGGGATTATAGAATAAATGTTCAAGCAAGAAATGCTTATGTGTCCCCATGTAACATTGTATATTTCAAATGTCATAAATATGGACACATAGCCTGTGATTGTAGAAGCGAGATCGATACATCCATGAAAGAGAACATTGATATCATATATAAGAAAGTATGGATAAGAAAACAAGAAGAACATGTGAACAAAGACCAGGTCCCAAAGATTGCAAGATTGGCAATAAAATGAGGTGAAGAAAAATATACAAAGAAAATTAAAGATGTCAGATACAGAAAGTTTTGGAAAAGAAATGAAAAAAAAAAGGACAGTTAAATAAGGAACAGGTCCAAGAGATTGTACTTTCAGGTATTGTAGTGAAAGATGAATCGACAGACAGAAAGAATGAAGAAAGAGTTCAGAGAGATGATGAATCTACTGATGAAGATGATGATGACTCCGCATTAGAGAAGGAATTGTTCTGAGCCATTCGGCGTAGAGACTCCCATGTATTATGAATATTAGATAGGGGGAGTCTATGTGGTAGTTGAGACATACTAGAGAACCATTCTTTGAGCAGCTTGTAAAGTTTGAGTAGACAAATTTAGAGAAGTTAGTTATCAAAAGCACAGTATGATAGATTGATTAGCTTCAGTAGTGAATACTTCATGATAGTATAGTGAGATATGGGTCTGTATTATGGAAAGTTTTGTAGCATAGTCTTGGACAGTATGGACAAATATGGATTCGTAAGGACACTTAGCAGGTTTGGACAGGTATATGACAGTGGACGAGAGCATGGATTCATAGATTGGTTCAGAGAGTGGTTAAAAGATAGAGGAACATTATCATAATGGATGATAATTACACATGAATATTTGAATTATTATTCTTGAACGATTTTCATATATGTTAGTTGATTACACAAGGAAGCACCAATGGACAATAACTCCAAAAGGTAGCAGGTACATGAAGACTTATATTTTTCTACACAACATCTTGCTGAGAAGTCAAGAGAGTTAAACACAACCAAAAAGATAAGTAGAAATATCATTCAAAGAAGTTCTCAGACAGAGAGGTAAGAATATAGGTATGATTCCAGGGGAAGAGGTTCATCAGATGAAGAATAGAGAGTTAGATGCTTGGAGAGAGAGCATAGAGGCATGTTTCCAGAGGGAGAAATTATCACAAGGGAAGCATGAGTGATATGACTTCATTGTTGCATTAGAGTGATACTCTTTATCAAAGGGTGAGATATTATTCATATGAAGGGAGAGAGAGTAATCATAGGCTTAGAAACACAAAGAAAGATCAAAGGAATTTAGACAGGGGGAGCATCCCCAAGGAGATTTCAGTCAAGGGGAGCAACCCTAAAGGGAGATACCTTTTTCATTGATGTCAAAGGGGGAGAGATAAAAAAATTGATAGGAGTATAAGAATCAATGTTATCATGACTAAGTGTTGCCATCGACACCAAAGGGGGAGATTATCATACAATTGGCTTAGGTTGATGGATAGTTGGTCTAGATTGTTGGTTGTCATTGATGTCAACCCTTGGAGAGTGATATTATAGATTGATGACAAGCCTTAGTGATTGATGTCAACTCTTGGAGAATTTTGGTAGCGAATTTCAATAGCACAAAGGCATGGGTAAGGGACCCGAGTCTGTTTGAGGTATAAAGGAATGAAGATCAATGAATTTACAAGTAAGACTAATCTAGATGGATATTATATGGCATGATGCATCCCATTTCCGGTGATATGTGGAACGTCACACAACTCTTTGCGGTTAGAGAGTTATGGCCATATGAAGTTGGAGAACCCTCATGAGTTATCTAGAAGCCCCTAGAAGGTCAAATAAGTCAATTATTCTAGAAGCTCCTAGAAGAACCGTACTAGTCAAATTGATGGTAACTAGGAGATAATCATGGGTACAGTTGTTTCATTAAGAAAATAATTTAAAATAAATTAGTTGCAACAAGAAGTTGTGAGTTTGGTAATTATGGTAAAGTAGTTGTGATGAGAAGATTGAATAGTCAAAGTGGTTTACCAAGAAATAAATTAAATACTAAAGTGGTTGCAACAAGAAGTTAGTTACGGGAAAAGAAGTTATGAATTGACTAATTATAGAAACGTTAGTTGCAACAAGAAGTTGCGAGTAAAGATAAATTATTTAAATAATATATTCAAAGTGGTTGGAAAGATAAATTATTTAAATAATAAAGTGGTTGCAACAAGAAGTGGTGAGTTTACTATTTGTGAATAAGTCAAAGTGGTTGCAAAATAAATTAATTAAATAAGAAAGTTAGTTGCAACTAGGAGAGGAGAACTTACTACTTGTGGAAAGTGGTTAAGTTAAGTGGACAAAGTGAGTTAGAAGTGGACAAGTGGTTAAAAGTGGGTTAGCCCTAAAAGAAGGAAAGTGGGTTAAGTTGGTTAGAAGGTAACCTCTTGAGGAAGCTACATGGAAGTATAAATAAGAGGGAAAGGCTCTCCCATTAGCACCTATTGAATATCATTGAACATCTATTTTGTGAAAGGTTATTTTGACAGGTATTACTGATAGATGAAATGTGTGGCAGAAAAGTGTGGCAGAAAAAGTGCGGCAGAAAAATCACGGCAATAAAATTGTGGCAGACAAATCGCGGAAGAAAAAATGCAGCAGGAAAAGTGCGGTAGAAAAATCACGGTATAAAATGTGCGACATACAAAATCGTGGTAGAAAAAGTACGACAGAAAAATCGTGGCAGAAAAATTGTGGCAGAAAAAGTGCGACAAAAGAATTGCGGCAACAAAATCGTGACAACATAATTGCGGCAGTAGAACCATGGAAACAACATGGTTAGGTTCTATTTATGAGAGATATGGCACATCTTGTTTGAGGTATGTTTTGTGAGCTAGGGTTTATCTCTTGATATGGTATTCAATGTTTACTATTGTTGCATATATCAGATTTGTTGAGGGATATAGTTGGTATTTTGTTGTTGGTATTTGGAATATGGATATTGGTCTTTTGGTTGTGATGTGTTGTTGAAGTTGTTGGTTTATCTCGAGACTACATAATAATGAGGTTGTGGCACATGGTTTGATGTAATGGTTTATGGTATTTGTTTTATGGATAGAGTGATGAATTGCTAGATAACTTTTGATGGTTATATTGGTGTATGTCTTTGGTATATGGTTGAGGTACATGTTGGGTACATGGTTGAGACAAATATTTGATGATTTGATACATACATGAGGTGTATAGTTAATTATGTTGGTACATTTTGATGAGTCATAGTTGATGTGCAGTTGATGCATGATTGGTACATACTTGGTATATGGTTGGAGGCACTTGCTAGTAGTATTGTTGACACATCATTTATGGATGATGTAGCATACTTGTCTTGGTATATTATTAGAAGTGCATATTGATCTTGGTGATGATTATGAGTTGTTTTGATTGGTTGATGCACATCCTGGTTATATTGTGCATATGTTTGAGAGTTTTTTTGGTGATTGATCTTGGTGAGAAGATCTGACTTGGTTGATAATGATTATGAGACATGTTGTTGTGATAGGTTGTTTGGACAGGATGTTGTGACAGGTTATTTATACAGGTTTGTTGCATGGTTGATGCACTTGTTGATGGTACAGGTTGAGATATAGGTTGATGCATGGTACATGTTGGTTCAGGTTATAGGTACAGTTTGTTTGGTGCAAGTTGATTGGTACATGTTGTTACGGGTTATTGGTATAGGTTGAAAGTGATAGGTTGATAGCGGCAATGGTTGATTCAGTGACAATGACATGTTGTCTACATTTTTCATTTATAATTCAGAATGGTTGGACAGGGCAAGGATAGGTGGTTGTAGTCACCTTTCGGTTGTAGCCAGAGAACGTAGGGGGTTGTATCCTCCTTCTGGTTGTATCCAGAAAATTGGGGAGTTGGAGCTTCGCTCGGGTTGTAGCCTGAAAATATAGGGGGTCGGAGCCTCCTTGCAGCTGTAGCTGGAGAATTGGAATTTGGTTCTTCCTTGAATGTAATTTTTCACATATAAGAAAAGCATTTTGTGGTTTCTCCCGCATTGGGTTTTTGAGTAAATATTGGTGTACTCTGCATTGTGTGGATGTGTTTTTTATTGTTTATTATGCAACAATGAATGTTAATGCTTATGATACAGTAATATATTGATGATGAACAAATGAACATGGTTGAATAAGTAAAATAATATACTTTTTCGTTTAAAGGATTAATAATTGGTATAATTGCTCATTATTGATTCACCCCCCATCTTAGTAATCTAACAGACATTTTAGGAAGCCATAGCGTTAAGCTCAAATATCATATTGGGGAAAGAGTACAATCATCAGAAAGATTACTCAAAGAAGAATAACATCGAACTTTTATAATTTGGAGAATGATGATATATTTATTCGTGAATTAAGCATAAATAATTGTAGCATTAATTGGCATATTTCTATAATATGTATAATTCTAACAAAAATGGTTTCTTGCAAATTTGGCAGGATCAAAGATTTAATTGGATCAATTCCAATGTAGGATTGGATATCATAGTCATGGAATCATGACAGATCTTGTAGAAATTGGTTGAGGTAGCAAAGAACTACAGGGAAAGTAATGAAAAGTGGATAAAGAACTCAAGAATAGTGGAACAAAAGTATTAGTAGACAACTACACGATCTTAATGAATTGCAAATACAAAAGAAAGAATCCCCACATAATACATGAAGTTAGCAGGTAAATAATGTCAGTAATTGGAATAGAAAGGAAAAGTATGATTGAATATCCTTGAAGGAAGAGAGGTGTAGATAGTTGCAAAGCGTACGTGTGAAAAAAGTAGTATAATGGAAAACTACGAGTAATAGTATTTGATTCAAGAATGTTGTGGAATGTTTGAGATACTGCATTCTAGGGTGTTGGAATGTTTCATGAAGGTAATGTTGGATATGACTACCTAAAAGGAGTTGCTGCAAATTGGGTACATTGGTTGGATTGCAGAATGGCCAAGTGAAACTTGGCTGGAAAGTATTCATATTAGGGAACAATAGTGCAGATGAGGAGAATAGGAGCACACAAGGCAACAAAGATCTGAAGGAATTTAAGGACAATCAACTACAACATCAATAAATAAATAAATAAATGAATAAGTGAATTGAAACATAAATCCACTAGAGTGCATGAGGCACACAATGAAGTTAAAATCCATATGCATTAGTAAGCATGCTGATAGTGAATGCTTGGCACATATGGATGTGTAATTGTGCATATGTACATGCTTGGATATGCATATAACATGCTTGTGAACTTATAATAGTATATTATTATGAAATAACGTTGTTATGGATTATGTATTCAGGAAAAATGATATACCATGGTTAAACAGGTGGATGTTGTTATCCTTGTTTATGACTCCATCTATGTGAAGACCCATGAGGGTGATAGGAATGGTGATCAAAATGATGAAGCATGAAGTCTGTGAGCTTCTAAAAATACCAGTTGATTAGGTGGCATTAATTAGGTTGATAACAACCATCCAGGTATGCATTTGTTGCATAGATGTTGAAGGGAAGTGAGGTAAGAATTCCCTCAGTTAATTTTTCAATATTTAAATTGATATGTAATGGCCAAAGGCCTAGAGTATGTAGTTGTTATTGATGCTAGAATTCATTTAGATATATTGTCAGTTGTATATGGTGTTATGATTGGTTATGGGATCATAACCGGGTTAATTCAGGGGACATACTCCTTCTATAACAATAAATATCCATAGATCTAACCGTGTGTGAGACCATGAGATGGTTGGATATGGAAGGGCTATAGTGCTATGTGAGTTCTCAATGGTATCTACTATATACATGATGTTTGGACTGCAACCTCTTTTTCGACACTGAAGAGAACATAAGAATTATATTCTTGGTGTTGTGTTTGGGTTGAAAATGAAGGTATCCAAATAGTCAGGAAAGCAGTAGGAAGTGTGTGGATGATGTGTTGAGGAGTTGGATAGACCTTAAATCATCATGGTGGAATGCATGACATAGTTATGTGGTATTATGTAGTCATTGCATGGATGCATTGTGTAGTTGTGGCCATGGGTATTGGCACATCGATTGTTATTTTATTTAGTAATTAATTGTTTCATTATTAAAAGCATGAGGTGTTGAAAATACATAATGATAGGTAGTTGCATTATATTTGATATGAATACTAGTTGAAGGTGATTGGATTGTTGTTTGTTACAATTCTGAGATCACTTTTTGGAACTATTAAAAATGTTACAAGTGGTATTATAGGAATTATTGAATGGATTTTGGTGAATGCATGTATATATTATATAAAATAGAAATGATCATGATAACAGTTGAAATGATATGAGTATTGATAACTCATGAAGTTGAAAACACTTCAAGAGTTGTTACATAATGCAACAAGAAAGTTGCAGGTGAGAGTAGTTATATAATGATAAATTATAGAAAACGCTCCATCAAGGGAACATAGTGATATAAATATTGGTGGATAGAAGAAATACAAATATTGGTTGATAATACATGTGTAAAGAATGATGGGCTCATTCCAATTAATAGTTGGATTAATGGAAGCGATTGAATTGTTGTTGTAAACAATTATGAGACCACTTTGTGAACTTGTTTTAAATTGTTACCATGAGAATATATATATATATATATATATCTTGTACATGAGATACTGACAGTTTTTTTGGCTGAGTGTAAATTGAGGGAATTGCAAGTAGAATGGTCTTAGATATGGAAGGGACGTAAGCCCATAAGGAAGACTAATATCTACAATTGTGAAAGCCAAACATGATGACTAGAAAATTCATGCCTGGAAATTTTGTTTTCTTATATTAAACAGATTTGAGAAAATAATAGTTACAAATTGTTACATGATTATGCTAACAATTGTTTTAGTTGATTGAAAGTTGAGAAAATTAAAAGAATAATGGTATTGGATATGGAATTTTTGTAAGCCATAATAAATATTGATCCCTGTAACTGCAAGATCCAAATGAATTATGAGTTGGAAGCTCATGCTTGGAAACTCTATTTTACTGTATAAAACATATTTGAAATTTATGATTGAAAATGTTATAACAATATCTCATCATGACTATATTTTTGTAATACATATGAGATGATGGCTATTGAAGTTGGAAGCTCACAAAAAATAACACCAGAAGGAAATCGAGCTCAATGATGAAGGCATGGAATGAACAAAGTCCATTGGACTTGTTAGAGCTAGAATTCTTGAAGCCGCAACTCTGAAACTTCATGGCCGAGTGCATTGGATCCTTGGAGAGAAGTGGAACAACCTGAGGGACTGCATGGCAGAGAAAGGGGTTCATTTGTTTGGGTTATGCAGAATGAGAGGGAAGGAGATCTTGTTGGCTGGAACTGCTGCCAGAAAAATGAATTTTGAAGATCATTATACATGTTTTGGGTCGGAATGCCTATGTATACATGTTTAATTTTAGGCCAGGGAGCCTATGTATATAAGATTTTGTTGGATTGCCTATGTGGATTAAGGCCAAAGGGACTAGATTTGTAATGTTAATAACATTGGAATGGTGTTGTGCACTGAAAACAGTGCCAAAATAAGGGGAGGGGGATGTAACACCCTAGTTTTAACCCTTATAAACAATAATGTATCATGTAATTGTGACTTAGGTTGGTGAGTCAGTAAATTTAAAAATGGGTCAGAGTACCTAGGAAATGTAATACTTCATAGACATTAATAAAATGCATCGTTGGCTTCAAGATGGAAAAGGACAAAAGAGATAGGGGGATATGATTCCATGAGAGAGGGGGATTAAGGGGATAAGTATTTATTTTATATTTTATTTAGCCATAATTGATTTTATGAAGAAAAAGGGTTACATGAGCTTCTTGGGAGGAAGGCCATGTGGTTCTTATTTTCATGTAATTATATAAACATCCCTTGTGGATTGTTTTAGGGGTTCTTCCTCTTCTTCTTCTTCACTCACTCACTCGTTCTTCTGGGTTCACTTGTTCTTATTCATTCATTGTTACACCCTCCTCACTCTTGTTGAATTTGTGTGCTCTTGGGGGGATCATGGAAATGAATGGTTGAAGGAGGAGAGCCATTGTTAGATTGATGTAATAAATTATTGATCATTGCATGATGGAATGGATGCTTGTGTGCATGATATTGATGGAAGTTCGAAAAGAAATGTCCACAGTTGAGAATCCTTGGAGTTTCTAGTTGAGAGATTTCCTGACCAGTAGAACTGGATACCTTGAGAGAAATTGAACATCTTGAGGGACTTCATGGAAGAGAAAGGTGTTCGTTTCTTTAGGTTGTGTAGGATGAGGGGGAAAGAGAGTTAGAAATTAGGATTTTTTGTTTGGCTGGGAAACCTAAGAGATAGATAGCCAACTCTTGTGTGTTTTATATTTGGCATAGGACCTATCCTTGTTGATTCATATCCCTGGCTTGGGGGTGACCTGTTGTTGAGAGTAAAAGAAAAATAGTGTCTATGGTTGGGAGGAACTTCCTTTGTCTACAGACAATTGGTGAATTTTTACTTGCAAAGATAAATTCTCTGTGTGTTTTTTGTATAATGTATATTCTATTGTGTATTTAATTATCTCTAAGATATGTATCTGTAATGTATATGTTTGTTGGTTATTTTTTGTGCATGACACATTGTTTATTTCTTTTATGTTGTAGCGTGGATCTTGATTAATGCATGTGGGTCTTTCATGCTTGATTTCAGATTGAGATCAGTTCAGAAGTGAGTTTTTGGATTAGTGTGGCTAGACTTTGGGTGGTTGGGTACGTTACAGATTGGTGTGTTCCCAACCTATGGGTGGTTGGGTATGTTACACTAATCAATATCCATAATAAAAATAATGTGTATAGTAAAATCAATTAAACTCTTTTTCTTGGTATCAAACCAACATAGATAGGATCAATTCCTTGGTGTAGGGTTGGAGAGTTAACTCTCCAAGCCCACATAAACAAAACCTAGAAGTCATTAAAGAGTGTTCAAATCCATTATCACAAATAGTGTGTCGGGAAGCTCCTCTAACAAACTATTCAATCACAAAGTCACATTGTGGAAAGTAGAGTGATATCCCCTCTATGTTTGTCTTAGTGTTTGGTAGACTGCTTTGACTCCTACATGTGCAAGGGTCTCATAAGATCCATGCCTCCATGAGAGGTAATTCTTATTGAGGCTTTGGGATTAGTTTCTCTACCCATATGTGTGGTCGAACCTTCAACTATTTCCTTGGTCACTGATTGTGATGTGGTGTCCATAGTGACCTTTCATATGTATCTATAGAGGTGATTGTGAGTGGAAATTCCCTATTGTACCTAGTGAAGATATGCAATCCTTATTTGAGTTCCCCTAGAGGGTACCCTCCTTAATAAAGGGTAATTGCACATGTTAGGTATGTTATGTGTGGATTATCGTAATTGTTCCTCACAACTTTTCTAACCAATGTTTTGGGGATTGAAATCCCCAAGAGGGTTTATTTTTTAAGACCCCTTGATCCATTGGTATTGCTTGTTGATATCCTAGATTTGTTAGGGGTGTTCTCTTTGATCTCAAGTCTACACATAATCCATAGTATTAATTATCATTTTGGTTATAACATGTTTTGTTCATCATGTATAAACAACTTCTTTGTTGGTGCAGTCGACAACAAGGACTTGCACTTATAACGGAGGAACAACCACCTCTGAAGCTGTGAGTGGTAGGTGATAGAGAGTCCAGAGAGTCATGAAGAAGATTTGAGTAGAGTGATACCTTCGAAGTTGAAGTGGTCAATGAAATTCCTCCACCTCATTTTAACCCTCCTTTTATTAGTCCTAGCGAATCCATACCTGTCCAGGTTAGGGATCTCTTCAGTGAGCCATTTTCATTTTTTATTTATCCTCACACCATGTCAGGCCTGAGTGTTTCGTCCAGTCTGTTTTATCCTTCAATCCCATTAACGAGCATTATAGGGGATACCCCAATGATCTCCACCTTTCCGTCCCTTAGTTCCATTGGACATACACCTTCTTTTCCCATTTCACCAAGTATCTCCATCCAGGGGATGCTAACTTTGTGTGTTTTTCCTTACACCAGTATTCCTAGCATTACCACTCCCATCCCATCTCTTGTGATTACCACATCTATATATCCATATAGTGGGGGGTCTAGCCTTGGTTTTAGTACCAGAAGTGGATATCCTCCACTTCCATCATCCTTATAGGAATATTGATAATTCCAAATGTTGTTTTTCCATTCAGTTGAAATGTATATAGTATATTTGGGGATACTCTTAGCCAAGATGGGGGGCAGTATTTTTTCTGAAGGATTTAACATTCTATGGGATAGTAAATGGATTCCTAGAAGCTCTATTCCTTCCACATTTACCTCTATTCTTGGGGGAAATTATGGTATAGGGAGTAGTGGACCTTATATATATACCATTGTTTCTAGGGGAAATTATGCTCAGTGGGGTGGTTATCCCTTTATCCATACTTTTGGTCCTAGAGATTACTTTTCTAGGGCTAGTTTTGGTCACTAAAGTAGTATTCCTTTAGGGTACATGTCTACTCCTAGAGGTAATCATTTTGGGGAGATTTGCATTCATGGAAGGAGTAATTATTTTGGGATTCCTTTAATCCTTCGAGGAAATCCTAGTGGGGGCATGTTCAATCCCGAGAGAAGTCACACCCCTCAAATTTCTTCCATCCTTGGGGGAACCAACCCTTTTGAAAATTTGAATCCCTTTGAAATCATGAACATGGGAGAAATTTAGGGTCCATCTGAGTCACAGGATTATTCATCACCACCCAATATTCTATTACGAACACATCGTTGTCTTTATTGGAAACATTGTACTTTCTATACTTGTTGTGTTTTACAATCAACCCCATTCTCCATGATCTTTTATGGTCGTCCATACCTTCCAAGTTACCATCTAACATGCTAAAGTTTCATGGAAATCTAGGAGAATACCCATCCACACATATCATGACCTATCATTTGTGGTTTTCATACAACTCTTTGATGGATGATACTTTTAGACTACATCTTTTCCAATGATCCATAACTTGAGGTGGCACAAAGTGGTACATAGAACTTATGGACGCTTACTTTTCTAGCTTCAATAACTTGGCCATGGCGTTTTTGATGCATTTTAAATTTCCCATTAGGTACGTGATTGGCACGGGTTTATTGACATATTTTCCTCAAGATACATCCACTCACATTTCTGATCATATTCATGGGTGGAGACGAAGGTGTAGAATGATCAAATCCACAATTCCTGACCAACTCCTCATAGAGTGGTTCACCAAATCCCTATTGCCATCTATCACCAAGCATGTTTCTATGGTAGGGGAAACTTCTAAGGAGAAATATGTCTTATGTGTCAAGAATTTAGACTCGATCTATTCTCAGTATAGCACACTCTATGATATCATCTTGCATGCTCTAAGGTCATCAATGGATCTTCATAGGCCAAACCTAGGACCCCATGCTGACAACGTGGTTGGTTATATTTATCGTGCATATGTGCACCAGTTAGTGGGAAAGTTGAGTAACATGCACATTTCATCAAACCCACGAGCTACTACCCTCACCACCCAAACTACTTCGACTCATGATCAACCCCCCGAGGTAAATTCGGTGAAATCCACACAAATGAATAATCCTCAAAAACCTATGTGGAAGAAGAAGAATAAAAAGAAAAATTATAATAATGAACATGGAGCCCCTCAAGACCAAAACAATATTAAGGGAGGCACAAAAGAGAATAAAAAGAATAGGTTTCCCTACAATATTTGTGGGGAATACTATCCTACTCCCAGTGTCCCAAGATGGCTGAGATTCATCACTACTTTTCCTAAAATAAGCTCTTTGGTAGCCTATTGTCTTAAGTCATCCATTTATCCCCCAACCACAACAAATGGTTGTGTAAAATATTGTCCCTATGCAAGGGGGAATGGAAGGTACTCCTCAGCTTTAGTGGTCATCCTCATCTACCAGCATTATTATGTGTGATCAAATATTTTCCTTAAAAAATAAAGCATGCAACTATGATACTCCCAAGGTAGATCTTGTAAACCAGGATCCAACTTCCTCTTCCCAACCTGTTATAACCCTAAATTGCACCATCCATGCTTACCTGGCATCAGGCCAACTCATTGCCCTTCATTGCCAAATCCATGCTGAACAAACTCTTCGAAAACCTCCTAAATTAAGTAACTCGCGCCCTAACCTATCACTGGGCACATTGGAACGCTGGCAGGCCTTATACTGCACGCGTTGGAATGCTGGCTGGCCCACCACAGCCCGCATTTAGCTAACAAAGAAAAAAACCAGGAAAGTTTCCGACGGAACGAAAAGCTTTGGGTCGGTTAACTGGAATTCCCAGCCATGCATGGCCGAGAGTTCGTCTAAAACCCTAGCTCCTTCTAGCCTATAAAATAAGGGGTAGGGGTACTATTCAAAGGAGGAAAATCATAGCAAAGAAACTCTGCCCAATTGCTAAATCTGTTTTGTCCTAACCCTTTAGCCTTTCCTCAAGCTTTAGGAGAATTCAAGCAAAGCAGTTGGAGGACAAAGAAGAGGAGGAGCCCAGGATCAGGATCAAGGAACGGTGGCCGGTGTCTATAATCATTGTAAGTTGATTCATCTTGAGATTAATAAAAAGATACTTTTCCCGTCCCAAATGCACGAGTCTTATGTGTTTCATTTGATTTATGTTTAATCTCTAACCCTCTAGTAGAACAATAGCATGCATGCGTAGTTTTTGTCTTGATTGCAGGATCTCTTTTTGGAAGGAGCAGCAGAAGCAAGGGGATAAAGCACAATGGAGGATCTACACCAAACGACGATAAAAAGGTTAGTTGGTTCCTCCCATGTTTGCATGTGAAAAAGGGTTTTAGGTTTGGGGTAGAAGGTTAAAAGTAATTTCTGAAGGGTCGTGATCTGCATGCAAGTTTAAGCCCTAGCTTGTTAGTCCGTAGGGTATAATTTTCCAACAACAAACAGGTTTGTTGTAGGTTGTATCCCTTCATTTGTTGGATAATCAAAAGGAAGGACCTTACAATTTCTCTGGTGGACGTAGCCCACACTGGGTGAACCACGTATATCTGTGTCTCTATTGTATTGTGTATCTTCTGTATTTTATTTCCGCGTTTGTTTTTATTTTATTTCTTTGTGATCCTATTTTTCTAACAAATGGTATTAGAGAGAAAGGTAACTCATAGGAAAAGAGGGTTTCTAATTTTAGTGGGAGAAATGGCAGAAGATGGAAAGTTTAGGGTTGAGAAATTTAACGGCCAAAACTACCAATTATGGAAGAGGCGGATGGAAGATTATTTATATCAGAAGGATCTATTCCTACCATTGGGTGGAATAGCAAAGAAGTCAATGACCATGAAGGACGAAGAATGGGAGGTTTTTGACATAAAGGAACTAGGAACGATACAGTTGATCCTGTCAGTGTCGACGACTTTCAATATTTCGAAAGAAAAGACAATGAAGGAGTCGATGGACACATTGGCTAAACTGTATGAAAAACCCTCACGTCCAATAAGGTATTTCTAATTAAGAGATTATTAGAAGGTGGGTTTGTTGCAAATCATTGAAATGAATTTAATACGGTTACTAATCAGCTAAGTTCTATAAAATTGGACTTTGATGATGAGGTCAAGGCTCTTCTAATCTTGTGCTCATTGCCAAAAAGTTGGAACGGCTTGGTCATGGTTGTCAGTAACTCTGTCTCTTGTTCAAACACTTTAAAATTTGATGATGGTGTTGGTGCTATCCTTAGCGAGGAAATGCGATGGAAAAGCACGGGTGAGACATCAGGTAATGCGTTAAACATGGAGAACAGGGGAAGAAAAAAGGATAGAGGAAAGGGCTCAGGGAAACGCATGAATTCTAGGAAGGGAAGATCCAAATCCAGACTTGGAAAGATAAAGTGTTGGAATTGTGGGAAGAAAGGACATATGAAGAAAGATTGCAAAGCTCCAAAGAAACAAAGAGATGGACATCAGGAGAAAAATCAGGAAGCAAATGTAACAGGTGATGTGTTACAAGATGCTTAAATTATTTCTGTAGATAATATTTATGAGTCTTGGGTAGTAGATTTAGGGGCTTCATTTCATGCCACACCTCATAGGAACCATTTTCTAGATTATGTTCAAGGTGATTTTGGACAGGTTCATTTGGGTGATGATGCACCATGAACAATTGTTGGAATGTGAAAGGTAAAAATAAAGAAAAGAAATGGAAACCAGTGGTTGTTAAGACATGTTCCATATCTAAGGAAAAA
>ML812169.1:164840-176628 GCA_009831015.1 Picea engelmannii
GAAGTTTATCTTCTCAGGGGGCTTTCTGGATCCTGTCTGGGTCTTGTTGGTTTACTGTCTTGCTTTCAGTCTGCCTTATTGTGTTGGTTATCCTTTTGCATTTGTTTTCTTTTTGCAAATTTTCCTTTTCTGTTGAAGTAGAATCATCCAAGCCTTTTAGAGACCCTGGTTGTCAATACCAGAGGCCTTTTTCAGGTCTGGGCTGCCTGTGTGTTGTTTTATCTTAGCTTTTATACAGACCCGCGGCCTGTTTAAGTTTAGCCCGTGGGTACCCGCGCTCTGTTGTAGCTCAGCACGCGTTTGCACGCGTGCTGTCTTGGTGACAGTCGCGGGCTTGATTGGAAGCTTTTCTGCTTGGGTGGGGTAGTTATCCCCTCCTATGGTGAGAAGAGATCCTCTCAGGGGTATAGGGTCTGGGGCTGCACAGTCAGCAGGTTAGGGCATCCTATCCTTAGCTTGTGTTTTTTTCTAGTTGATGTTTTGATAGAAAAGACAAAGAATTTTTTTTTTTTATGGTTTTTAGACAAGTGTTAGAATCGGTACTTTCTTGATTGCTTTTTCGCATCTTTTCTCTGATTCTTTTGCGATCTGCGCTTTAAGCCAGAGTTTTATTTTCGTTCTCTTGGTTTTGTGCTTGTCAGCATTTTTCCTTGTTGCGTCATTTTGCAATTAAAAAAAAAAAATTGTTTCATTTTCTTCTTGGTTTGAAGATTGTGTTGTTGCATTAGTAGCTAGGAAAGAGTCTTTTTTCATAATTTTTTGCATGGAATCTTAGAAAATTCAAAAAAGGAAAAGAAGTCTTTCTTGTTGAAAAGTTGTTGGTTTTGCATTTTTTGTAAAAGTTTTTGTTTCCAAGAATTTATTGTTCATTTTGCTTTGAGTCCTTTTACACACCATCAGTTTCACTTTCATACCTTGTGACTTAAAAATCCCATTAAAAGCAACGCTAATTAAAATCAAGTAGGATTTTTGTTTATAGGGTGCATACACTAGCTCAGGACTAGGGCCTTGGAATAGGTTGGTGAGTAAATTCTCCAAGGCCACCCAAACTAAACATTGGAGTCTGTCAATAGGGAGTGTAGAAGTCCAATTACGGAAAGTTATCCAGGACCCCTCTCTAACACAGGGGCTAAACAAGAGGTCGCGTAAGGAAAGGAAGCGAAGATAACCCCTCCAAAGCTGGACCAAGCATAGTGGAGAACACATATCGAGGATTTGTTGAGGGATTCCGTCGTTTGCATTTTCCACGGAGCTTCGTGGGTCTCAAATTCGTTCGAGGTCCTCAGTTGTCTTCCGGACCATTTGCTCTCGATACCCTTGACAGGTTTCGGGCTTGATACCCTGCTCATTGTGGTCTACCCGACTATCGACTGTACCTGCCTGGTGACTGTTCACGTGCTGGCAAACTAGTTGCCAATCTTTTATAGGGACATACACGAGTGACTGCGGGGGTATACCGCGGTACCTAGGACAGACATTGGGCCATGCTTTGCAGAGTATACCCAGAGGGTGCTTCCGTATTCGAGTTGCACTTGCACTGGTAAGTTTCTCTAGTGTTGGTTGTTGTAACTATTCTTCAAAATAGTTAGTGCTTGCTTGTTTTATCTCATAGGGGATTTCTTTTAGTGAGTGTTATTGTTTGTTCATGTAGAATACCTTAGCGTGTCGTGAATCTTCTCACACAGTGGAGGATTCAGAGCTTCGTCGGTCATGAAGGCTTCTGGGCCTGTTGCTGGTTATACTGGAGACACCCCCGCCACCATTGAGGCGGAAGCTAGACCATCAAGGGTCTTTCGAATCAACCGGGGCTTTTGAGCCCGAACAACTCCCGGAGGAATCAACCACCAATCTTGGATCGATTGAAACCTCAAACACTGATACTTGGTCGGGCATTATTGTGCCAATTCAAGTTTACGAACGCCTGTAAGTGCCTAACCCAGTGATGGAACCAAACTATGTTACTTAAAATGGGAATTCTTCCATTCCCATCACTGTTGCTACCATAGGAGAAGCTTCTCCTAACTTGCCTTTGTCGACGGTCCGGGCCACCATGGTCTCGGCCGCAACTACGTCGCATAGTGGACCGACCCCATCTATTGCGGTGGCCACACCTCCTTACACACCTAGTGCGACAGGCCCTTCGTTTTCATACGGTATGCCTAGTTCAGGTACCAGTCCTGCACTCACTTACTCCACTTTACAGACTTTGGGTCTGGGGGCAGGGAGCTCTAACGCTCCTCTGCAGGGTCAACTTAGGGTCATTCCTGTCTCTTTCAATGCTTTTCCTTACGCTGGAGGTCATATTCCTCCTTCGTCCCCTTCGCTCGGTGGTATGCATTAGCAATCCGCCAGACAGCCTACACACACAAGTTCACTTGGAGCTGGAAGTCAAGGAACGCCTGCGCAAACTTTTCCGGTGGGTTCGTCACCGTTTGTTTGGAACGGGACATTTGGTAATAACACTTTCGCATCCACGACTTTCCCATATGGGGGCACACCCATTTTTTGACAGTCTACACTGACACAGGGTACTATTCCTGCACTGGGGGCACATATACCAGGACCTTGGAACTCAGGACAAGGATCCATTCCTTCCTCTGGAATGTCGATCTGGGGTAATTCTTTCCACAGTCAATGGAACCCCGGACAGACTTCTATGCCTCTCCCATCGGGACCGGCATGGGGTAATCCTTCCCAAAGTCCGTCGAACACGATGAATGCCCAACATCCTATGTCCTTCATGGGGAATCAGCCAATGATGTCTCCTCAGATGAAAAACCCTTACGCTGGTTAGGGCCATGGTTTCTACCAGAACCCCGGCCAGTAGCCAAACTTTTCCTGGCAACCTGGTGCCAGTCAAACTCCAGGACCCCTGTATCCAAGCTATCAGCAGCAACCAAAACTACCATTTTTGGCGACGTTACACTTGCCAGATTTGACACGGTTGTTAAATGATCCTATCTGTCACGATCCACGTTGGCCTCCTATGCCAACAAAGTTTCCTTCGGACATTCCAAAGTTCGAGGCCAAGCCTAACAAAGACCCAGGTGATCACGTGACTACTTTCCATCTTTGGTGTTCATCGAACTCACTGAAAGATGACTCTGTCCAGTTGCGATTGTTTCAACGCACTCTTATTGGGAGTGTCGTGAAATGGTACATAGAGCTTGATTGTTCACGATACTCTTCTTTTGGCGAACTGGCGATGGTCTTCCTTAACCATTTCCAGTTACCTGTGAGATACGACGCTAGCATAGAGTTGCTAGAAAATTTCAAGAAGACGACAGCAGACCATATCTCGGATACATTCGAGAGTGGCGACGCTGAAAGAGTCTTATTAATGTACCAGTCCCACTAGCATTCCTACTAGAGTGGTTCATTAAGTCCTTGGTCCCACAGTTGTCCAAAGACGTCGCAATGTCCGGATTTTTCTGTAAAGAAGACGCCATTATGCGGGCTCAACAGTTTGATCTCATCTATTCTCAGTCTGGTTTGTTAATAGCATCTTACCAGATGCACCACGTTCGATACTGGAGAAAACCAGACAGAGAGCCGGACCACATGTCGATGGTATCGTTGGTTCAGCACAAACCAAGCCCACTGAGAAATTGACAAAACAATTGCAACAATTATCTATACAACACTCAGCGGCCATCCAGACTACTGCTTTGGCTGCTCCTCCTACCCAAACGTCGGAAGTACACTCAGTGTAGACGACTAACCCAAAGGCCAACTAGCAGCCTGAAGGGAAGAAAAAACAATGCAAGAGGGGTAAGGGGGATAAAAAACCAACTGATAATGCTGGCGAGGGCACCACGGAAAAGAGGAAGGCGAGGTATCCATGCAAATTGTGTACGGAAGACCACTCGACCCATCTATGCCCTCGACTTGCGGAGGCGCAGAAGTTTTTCACACAGCAACAACAAGCCGTGTTGACTAATCCCTTTCAGCATGGGAAAAATTCAACTCAAGCCTCTGCAAGTGGCGAAGGGGGAAGCCAGGAAAACTTCCCTCATCCAAATAATCCCTCTTCCGTGAACGTATAAATGGTTAGAAGTGACGCTTTAATCACGACTAGAGAACACGACTATAGCAAACCAAGCACCCCTGAGAAGGGCAAAGAAGCCGAGATCCCATCTCTTCCTCTACAGATCGAGAAGACGTTGGGTGAAACAATGACACGCATTCCAAAAGGTGCGTTTAAGCGAGCTTCTCACAATCCAAACGCAAGGGCCACCCAGAACTACACTGTGGTGGAAGATTTATCACAAACCCCTTGTGCCATGTCCGCTTTGGAGGTCCTCCAAAGTTGCCCTGCTCAGAGGAAAGCCTTGTTGACTTCTTTAGGCTCTACTGAGACTTGTAACCCGGGCACCATCATGTTAGATATGACTGACTTGAAACCTCGTTTACCTTACCATGTCGCATTTCAGATAGTAGTGGCTCACCCCACGAAAACGTTTACACGGAATATCTTCCGCACGGTGGTAGACGAGGGTGCTTCGACTTGCGTTATGTCGTTAGCATGTTGGAAAGCCATTGGTAAACCTGAGTTGTCTCCGTCACCTACTCTCCTCACTGTATTCGATGGTCATTCTTTCCGATCGCATGGCATCATTCCTTCTTTCCCGGTGCAGTTAGGGGGGAAGACTGTGTGCGTCGAAGTAGAGGTAGTTGATGCCCCCATCGACTACAATCTATTGTTAGGTCATAGTTGGACTTATGCAATGCAGGCGGTGGTCGCTACAATCTTCCGAGTCTTATTGTTTCCACATGAAGGCCGGATAGTGACTATTGATCAATTATCCTTCTCTCGACCTAACCCAGCTTTGGGGGCATCCACGGTTCCCATGGTTGATAATCCTCAATATGGTGTCGTCAACATAGGAGTTGGTTTGTGCCCATCTTTGATGGGTACTTTCGATTACCCACCTCCTCATGGTGATGTCAAGTTTATATCGACTCACCACAAGGCTGAGATCTTTCATGTTTCGTCATTTCGCACGACTTATTTTCAGGATCCGTGGACTCTTCCTTCCCCATCAACCATGATGGACGAGACAGGGCACGCTGGCATGGCCACGCCCTTGTCGGCCGCTGAAGTTGCGTACTCTTTGGTCTAGCAAGCTTCAACTACTCCTGATCTGATTCCCATACAAGAGTTGGATCCACTCCTAGAGCCTATCTGGGCTCAGGGTTCTCTTACCGATATTGATTCGTTAGATTTAGTCTTGCCTTCTGATGAAGCTATAATCGAAGCAATGACTGGTCCGGACAAACCATGGGAAGATCTTCATCACAGATCATACTTCCTCCCAGAGTTACATCGAATCGAGGCAGGAGAATTCACTATCACCATGATGGGAGATCAGCCTTGTCCCATTAACCTCTTAGCTACACAGGATATTTATGCTGAGGGCAATATGGTGACTATTGCTGCAACCATACCTATTAACATCTCTCGAACCCCTGGCGTCATGGAGAATGTCTTCGTCGGAGCAGATTGCTCCCCCGAAGAGATTCAGATTTACACTGATCTTTTCAAAGAATTATGCGACATTTTTGCCTGGTCGTATGGGGAAATGCCAGGCATCGATCCAAAAATAGTTGAACATGAGATCACTACGTATCCTAATGCTAAGCCTGTTCGACAGAAACTTCGTCCAGTTTCTGTACCGATTAACAAGGCACGATTCGCGTCTGTACCGATTTCCATGATTTGAACAAGGCATGTCCAAAAGATAATTATCCAACCCCCTTCATAGACCATATCATTGATGAGTGCGCCGGTTGTGAAGCCTTTTCGTTCATGGATGGTTTCTCAGGCTATAATCAGATCCAAATCAAACCTGAGGACCAACACAAAACGACATTCATTTGTCCGTGGGGTACATTCGCCTATCGAAAAATGCCTTTTGGTCTCAAGAATGTTGGAGCCACTTTCCAGCGGGCCATGTCTTTTACGTTTCACGACCTCAAACATATAGTCGAGGCCTATCTAGATGATTTAGCATCACGTTCTCGCAAGCGAAAAGATCATCCTACACACCTCAGACTCATCTTCGAACGCTGCCGCTACTTCCGGATTCGCTTGAATCCCAACAAGTGCATCTTTTGCGTCACGTCAGGACGTCTGTTAGGTTTCATCGTTTCAACAACGGGCATCATGGTCGATCCTCTCAAGGTGGAGGCGATAATCCAGTTTCCCCCCCCGCGCACAATTCTACAACTTCAGAGTCTTCAAGGCAAGGAGAACTTCTTACGACGCTTCATCGCCAACTATGCCGAAATTACCAAGGGATTCATGCGTTTACTGAAGAAAGATGTTCCTTTTCTCTGGGACAAAGCTGCGCAACGCTCTTTCGATGCATTGAAACACACCCTTACAACTGCACCTCTGCTACGGCCACCGAATTATAACAAGGATTTCCTCTTATATCTGGTTGCCGCAGAGTCAACCATAGGCATGGTTTTAGTTCAGGAAGATGATTCGTTTTCTGAATACGTGATCTATTACCTAAGCCGAGGCCTCGTAGGACCGGAACTTAATTATACCCATCTCAAAAAGCTTGTGTTGGCAGCAGTTCATGTTGTTCAACGGTTCCATCACTATGTTCTGTTTCTCAAGACCACCGTCGTAGCTGTCATGAATCCATTCCAGTACATGTTGACACGATGAGTTATCGGTGAAAAAATCAGTAGATGGATGGTAATCCTCCAAGAATTCGACTTAGACTTCGTTTCAGCCAAGTCCAAAAAGTCGTTGGTCTTCGGAGAACTTATCTCGAAACTTCCGGTTGAGTCAGGTGACGTTGTGCCTGAGGAATCGCCTATCCGGGGGGATATGTTTTTGATTGAATCGTCTGACCCCTGGTACGGAGATATACTGATCTATCTCCAGACTTTGAAGTGCCCCACCTCTTCTTCTCGTGATGAGCATTGGCGGATACGCCATCAGGCCAAGAACTATCTCATACTCAATGATACATTGTATCGGAGAGGCGTAGACTGCATCTTACGTCGATGTCTCACTCATGAGGAGGCCGTCATAGTGCTCAATGATTGTCATACAAGAGCTTGTGGTGGTCACTTTTCTGGGTTGGAAACAGCCCAAAAAATCTTACGATAAGGTTACTTCTGGCCCACGCTTATCAAAGATTGTATCGAGTCGGTCAAGAAGTGCCATCCGTGCCAAATCTTTTCACGGAAGATGAGGGCACATCCAGCTCCTATGTTTCCTGTTATCACCGTCAGTCCCTTCACTAAGTGGGGGATTGATTACACTACTTGCAACCCCCCGTCAGCCAGGGGGCACCGCTATATCATTGTAGCTGCCGACTACTTCACTAAGTGGGTCGAAGCTATGCTGACGTTCAAAGATGATGGAGAGACTGCAGATCTCTTCTTATTTAACCAAATCATAGCACAGTTCGGCGTCCCGAGAGATATTGTCACTGACCATGGCAGTCACTTTCAAAACCAAATGATGTCCGAGTTAACATCAAATCTTGGGTTACGGCAAGAACACTCATCACCTTACTACCCCCAAGCCAATGGGCAGGTGGAAGCTGTTAACAAAATGCTTAAGACAATACTACAGCGAACCATCAACTCAGCCAAGTCAAACTGGCATTTGATGTTATACTCGGCATTATGGGCTTACCGAACATTAGTTAAGACTACAAACGGTTTCTCACCTTTCCAACTCGTTTACGGGCTGGAGGCAGTCTTGCCCATCGAATGTCAAATTCCATCTCTGAAATTGGCAGTACAGTTATTGCCAGACACTTCTCCGCTTGAAGAATGGTTAGTACACCTAGAGCAGCTTGATGAACAGTGTCATGATGCGGCACTGGCCAACGAAGCTCATAAACATAAGGTTAAGTGTCAATATGATAGGTCCATTCGTCCTCGGGTTTTCTCTGAGGGCGACCTTGTCCTGGTTTATGACCAAGATAAGGACCCCCTGGGGGCAGGAAAGTTCAAACCCATGTGGTTCGGACCCTTCATTGTTAAGGAGGTTTTAAAGAAGGGCGCTTATCATTTGGTCGATTTTGAAGGGAATGCTTTGGCGGAGCCTAGGAATGGGCTCTACCTCAAGAATTATTACTCATAGAACGGTCATTGTGGGTAACTTTTTGTAACATATGTATAGTCTTTGTGCTATTACTTTCTTTCGTTTCTTTTGAAAAACGTGTCATGGATGTGTCATTAATGTTATATTTCGTCACTATGGTAGATTTCAAGTGAGTCCGAGGTGTTCATTGGGTATGTATATGGTGCTAGTCGACACACGCGGAGGCTTGCCTCCGCAGCTTGGGTAATCTTTACACCACAGGGTCAATTGTTATCTTCCAAAGGGATATGCTTAGGTGACACCACAAACAATGTTGTTGAGTATAGCGCAGTTATTGAGTTGCTTCGTGACGCTTTTTCATTGGGTATCTCTCGTCTCCGGGTCTATCTAGATGTTCAACTGGTTGTGTCGCAGCTAAATAGAATATACCGTGTGCACGATCCTACTTTACATCGACGATTCCTTAGGGTACGTCTCTTGGAATGCAACTTTGACTCTGCGCGCGGGTACCCGCGGGCTATCCCTAGACAGCCCGCGTTTGGCTAGGGCCGACCTCTTAGAGGTTGACGGCCACCCCCAAAACGAGCTAAAAAACAACCAATGAAGTATTGAAATGCAAGATGAGGGAGTTTGTACTTACTTGGTCCAAGCAGAAATTCGTTTCGTCCACTCTAGCTCCTGGAATCACGATCTTTGGCAAAGGGGTTCTTTTGGCTCCAGAGTCAATTTCCAAATCAGCAATGGTGATAATGAGCTGCCAGCTTCTATTTATAGAATTGTTGGCCTCTTTTTGTCACTTTTTTGGGCCCTTTTATCAGTTTCTTTATACCAAAAACCATTTTGAGTGGTTCTGGAGTTGTATGGCAGGGATTTGATCAGGTTTTGGGACATTTTTCATTGAGTTTCAGAAAAAAAAAAAAAAAATATGTACATAAGGACGGTCCATAATTTTTTTTTTCAAAAATCAACCTGAGCATATAGGGTAGGATTTCATCCCCACTGTTGCATCTCATTGCCTTTTGTTCTTACGATATAGGATCGATCCCATCCGGTTGTGACACGGAACCGTCATATCTTCTCTAGAAGTGTCGTAACTTGGTGGTAGAGCTTACCAAAACATGGAGGCCCTAGGTAGTTCCTGGTTGCATTATGGTGTCCATGCCGTTTCTGACAACATAGTAGGTTCGGGAGTCCGTATAGTCTTTCCTGAATATGAGTTTGAGCCTCATTTGCATGGGTCTTTTTCACTCTTTGTCTTACCCTCCGGACTCCCAAAACATAACGGGTCTCCTTTTAATCCCTTTTCAGACCCTCTAAACATAAAAATATTGTCGAGCGATATTGTGACCCTTCACGCTCGTTAAACTGAAATTTGAAGTCACGTCTGTCCTGCGGTAGTTTACCCCTTTTTCGGTCCGGACGGTCAACTGTACGAACAAAGGAATACTCTATCAAATTCTGATTCTTTAGAAGAGTATCCTCAGGTATAATTTTATTCCTTTTTTCGGGTCTGAGGGACTAAATTTACGAAAAAGAAACCCCCCCGGAGTCCATAGTTAAGCTCTTTTCAGACTCCCTAAAATTGAAAACATTGTCGATTGACCTTATTCCTTCACACTCGTTAAAACGGTCCAAAAGAATATTCCTGACGGAGTCCATAGTTAAGATTTTTTCAGACTCCTTAAAATTGAAAAAATAGCCAAGTGATCTTGTCCTTGTCACACTCGTTAAAATGGTTTTGAATTGACGTTTAGTCGGTGCTAGTTTACCCCTTTTTTCGAACCAACTAGACTATTCACGAAAAAGGTACCCCAATGGAGTTTCCTTTTATTCTTTTTCAGACTCTCTAAATATGAAAAACACTGAGCTTACCTTCTTTGGGCTCGTTAAACTTACATCGAAGGACGTTACCATTGTGTGTTCTATCAACCGCATTTTCATCCTTTACCTTTCAGCCTAGTAACAGTTTTCCTTTGCGTCTTAACACCTTTGGCCAATGGAGGATTTTTCTCGAGTATCATTTCCCTAGAACATCAGTCTTGTCCTTGCGCCTTGAGCTTGTATGTTTGTTGTACTCGTTCCTCCACTGTAACGTAATAATCCTTTATTCTTTTTCAAAATCATCCAAAAAAAAAAAAAAAAAAATCAAATATACCCCAAAAAGAGGGTGGGAAAAGTATTTTATTTATTGGCAGCATCATGAGTCACCCTTGGATAAATCACATATGTCTGTTTGATTCATCAGACTGTGGGATGTAGTACGACCTTAGGAAGCTTCGCTCGCTATATTGAGTTGTGTCCTCCACCGTTTGGTTACTCTTCCAAGCATATGGAGAGTTTGCGTTGCCTCCTGCTTCGTAGACTTATGATTAACAGATATGCTGCCTGAGTCTTATCACTTGTCGTGCTATTGTCCAAGGGAAGTTGGTTACTTAGCCTGAGTCGGCCACTCTGCAATATGTCTATTGTCCGCATACTCGGCCATCCTGAACATCCAATCAAGTCTTTGTTCGAAATCACTGAAGCCTTCAGTCCGATCATCAAGATTATCAAGTCCACAACCGACGATCCGTCGAAGACCTCTGGGTAGTGCATTCATACACTCATATTACACTCCTACCCGAGTTTAGAAGATTTTGAAGTTGTTGCTCGAGCTCTGAAGTACAACCATCAGGCCGAATCAACTTCTGAGAGATGGATACTTTCTATGTATATCTTTCTGATTTCGAGATGTAGCTCCGCTGTGTATTGTTCATGGCTACTCTTTATAGTTATTTGGCATGGATCTACAGTGTATTTGATTGGTAGCCATGGTTCTGATTTATCCCGAGCATGGGTATGCCCGCCTCGGTGAGACATTTCATATTTCTTGCAGACGGCACCTCCTGATTCCTGGTTTCTAGGCTCACTCATTCAGCATATCAGTACAGATTGGTAAAGAATTGGTAATGTATTTCGGCCATCAGATGCTCTTCTGACCTCACACATTAGGGGGCATCTGTTATAAACCTAAATTGCACCATCCATGCTTACCTGGCATCAGGCCAACTCATTGCCCTTCATTGCCAAAGACATGCTGAACAAACTCTTCAAAAACCTCCTAAATTAAGTAACCCGCACCCTAACCTATCACTAGACGCGTTGGAACGCTGGCAGGCCTTATACTGCACACGTTGGAACGCTGGCTGGGCCACTACAGTCCACGTTTACCTAACAAAGCAAAAAATCAGGAATGTTTCCGACGGAATGAAAAGCTTTGGGTCAGTTAACTGGAACTCCCAGCCATGCATGGCTGAGAGTTCGTCTAAAACCCTAGCTCCTTCTAGCCTATAAAAGAAGGGGTAGGGGTACTATTCAAAGGAGGAAAATCATAGAAAAGAAACTCTGCCCAATTGCCAAATCCGTTTTGTCCCAACCCTTTAGTCTTTCCTCAAGATTTAGGAGAATTCAAGCAAAGCAGTTGGAGGACAAAGAAGAGGAGGAGCCCAGGATCAGGATCAAGGAACAGTGGCCGGTCTCTATAATTATTGTAAGTTGATTCATCTTGAGATTAATAAAAAGATATTTTTCCCGTCCCAAATGCACGAGTCTTATGTGTTTCATTTGATTTATGTTTAATCTCTAACCCTCTAGTAGAACAATAGCATGCATGCGTAGTTTTTGTCTTGATTGCAGGATCGCTTTTTGGAAGGAGCAGCAGAAGCAAGGGGA
>ML812169.1:182443-207087 GCA_009831015.1 Picea engelmannii
GATACCTTAGGCGACCCTTTTGAGTGGTAAAAGGGTGTTGATTATATCCAAAGGAGGTCAAAAAGGGTGGTACTGGCATAGAGTTGGAGGTCAATGGTATGTAGTATGGGCATAGAACATAGTCAAAACCGGGGACCAACAGAGTGCTATTTTGATGGTGTATTTAAAATTCCCCAGACATTGCTTGAATGGTATTATTCAGAAAATGAGTTCCCTGATAACTCATCATAATTCTAGGGCATCCAAATCTTGTAATTTCAAACCAAAAGTGCACTGCAGGTTTTGCACTGCAATATGTTATTGTCGTTTCTTCATCCCATCTAGTTAGATATTCTATCGTTGTAATGATGTACCTTTTTCTTGATCTTCTATTTGGTGGGTTGATTGGTCCTACAAAATCTATTTCCCATTTTTCAAACACTTTAAGGATTACCTTGGGTTTTAGGGGCATTTCATCCCTCCTAGATGTTTTTCCTACCCTATGACATACATCACAAGTCCGACAATATTCCTTTGCATCCTTAGAAATTGTTGGCCACCATAGTTCTGTGTGTAGTATATTATGTGCAATGGTTTTTCCTGCATAGTTTCCTCCAACTATTCCTTCATGTGCTTCTTCCAAGATGACATGATGTTCATGTTCCATGACACATGGACTTAGAATATTATATGCACCTAGTTTATACAAGTGTCCTGCATTAAGTTGGTAATCTGCAACTCTAACCACCAAATTATTCTTCTGTGCAGTGTTGTATTCCTTTGGGGAAAATCCTATACTCAAAAATTCAATGATATCAGAAAAGCATTCATCAGTAATCTGCACTGAAAAGAGTTGTGCATCAAGGAAATTGTCCTCCACGTTGCTTGGTTCCTCTCCATTAGTTATCTTGGATAGATGATCTAACCCTTCATTCAGTCTTCCAAGTTTCACTACTACTTCAAAATCAAACTCTTGAAATAACAACAACCATCTATGTATTCTTCCCCCCAACACTAGCTTGTTGACTAGGTATATGAGAGTAGAGTGATATGTGAACATTTTAAAATGTTGGCCTAACAAATAATGTTTGAACTTTTGTAATGCATACACCATAACCAAACCTTCTCTCTATGTTGTATTATAATTTTGTTCTGACTCTGAGAGTTTCCTGCTTGCAAATGCTATTGGGTGATTTATGTCACCTTCTATTGGCTATGCTAATACTGCTCCAAGTGTTATTGAAGAGGCATCCACATGAACATGGAACTCTTTTTACCAATCTGGAAACACCATAATTGGTTTTGTCACCATTTTCTCTTTTAATATGTCCAAACTTTGTTGGCACTCATCATTCCTTTGAAACTTGATATACTTCTTTAACAATTTCTCCATGGGCGCAGTAATCTGTGTGTGTCTCTTTATGAAATTTCTATAGTATCCTATATGAAATATTGTAGCTCTTAATTGGCACACTGACTTAGGTGGTGATAAATTAACAATGACTACAATCTTTGCATGGTCAACCAGCAGACCCTATTTACAAACCACATGCCTTAGAACAATTCCAAATGGTGTGATGAATATGAATTTCTTAATGTTCAAAGAAATTTGTCATTGTTTACACATGTCTAGCATTAATCTTAAAACTTCAACATGATATTTTAATAGGATAATTATTGTCCAATCATCCAGATAAACCTCCAAAAATTTATGTATAAAATATTTAAATGCAGCTACCACTACCCTTGAAAAACTAGCAGGGACATTTTTCAATCCAAAGGGAATCATTGTGTATTGATATGACCCCCATTCTATGGAAAAATTATTCTTATAATGATCCTTTGGTGCTATTATTATTTGGCGATACCTTGAAAATCCATTAGTAAATGAGTATGCTTCTTGTCCTCCTACATTTTCCAATACCTCATATGTAAATGGAGTAGGGAAGGGATGATGCAGACATAAATCATTCAACTTCCTCAATTCTACACAAATCCTTATCCCCCCATGCTTCTTCTCCTAAACTACAATAGGGTTAATCCACTCAGATTCTTCAATAGGTTATATTATACCATCCTATAACATTTTATCAATCTCTACCTTAACTTTCTATTTATTTATTGGATTCAACCTATAGGGTCTTTGTCTTATTGGTCTGGCATCTGGTCGCAGAGGAATTTTCATTTCTCCAAGTTCTCCTGCTACCCCTTTCATTTCTCAAAATCTTGTTGGAAATAGATCACTATATTTGTGTTGTAGTTATGTTATTCTTTCCATTGTCTCGTGGTCCCAATAGTCACCAATACTTGAAAGTTTTGGATTCTCTTCTATTCCAATATTGAATTTACTTATCTTCAGTGGTGCAACAAATTCTTCTAACTGTAACAGTGGGCCTTCTACTGCTCTTTCCCTTTCAACTTTTTTTTATCTAAATATCGCATGGGTTTTCTTTTGCTGGGTCTTATTTTGCAGCATGGTAACAATGTAAAACTTGTCTGATTGTTTGTCAATTGTGATTCTGATAAGATGTTAAAATTTCAACTTCAGTGTCGCATCTGTCACTAGATTCTCATGTTCAAATGAAAATGTGATTACAAATTTCTTCTGCAAATCTTTCCAATTTGCAGTTCCTCTGTGCAGTACCACTTCTATATAACAATTTGTTGGTATGCCTTATAATGTATGGATGAATTGATGTGGCCATTCCTCTGGTTGTATCAATATCCATTGGTTTATGCATATGTCTATATGTTCTCTTGGTTTTCATCTTCCATCGTATTTTTGCATATGTTTATTCTCCTATTATGTGCCAAATCTGATGAGCAATAATATTTTGCATTGATACCAATAATGGATCTTTTATTTGTGAGTACCCCACCAACATGCAGGTGTTTCTTTCAAAGCAATATCTAAAACCAATAACCTTTGAATTCCCAATAATTCTAACCCAAACTTTGTTAAAAATTCTTCCAAATCATTTTGACCATAAAAAATTGAAGGTTCTCTTACCTCTGTGCCAACCCATCTTAGTGTGTGCATCATTCTTGCACATGTTTTGGTAGATATCTCATGTAATCATTGTTTCCAAATCTCCAGCCCTGTTTCAGAATATGAAGCAAAAGATTTGATGCTTCTCCAACTAAGCATTCCATATGCTATTTGGTTAATGTAATCTTCCTCATGTGCGGTAGTTCTATAGAACTAGTGTATCTCTTCTGTGATAAATGTATATGTCATTGGTTCAACATATATTCCACCTTCTAAAGGATATAATGGTTCTATGACTCTATAATATTATGATTCAAAAATAATTTTCCAGGTCTTCAAGTTGATGATGGCTTGATTGTCAAATGCCCAATCCAGTCCCAACAATGCTAGATAAGGTGTAGTATTATCCACTATATCAATTATCTCAAAATATGCCATAATGCACACACCATATAAATCCGTTTCTATGTCTTTCAATCACCAATTGGTATTACACTATGTTAGTTTTCTAGTTTCAGTTGAATAGGTGAATAGCCCAATGTAGGTTCCCCCATGCATTCCCATGTTTTGGTAGGAATAACGTTTACCTCATATCCCAAATATAATATGATGTCACCCATGTTAAATTCTCCAATATTTGCATTTAATATGAACTCTCTATTTGTTCTTGTCTTCCTATGGAAATGATTTGTTGTCTTTTGTTCTAGTTTTATTTCTTATTCGGGATTGCATTTTTATATCAAACTTTGTAATACTTATATAAATGTTTGATCATTCAATAATTTCAAGCAAGACACCAGAAAGTTTCTTAGACTAGTTACCTTTTCTGAAGGTTGATCACTATTGGTATGATCATATGGATGAGGCATATCATATACTATCCCATCGTAGCTTGGATGTGTATTTGAAGTAGAAGAAACATTCTCATGCAAAATTTCTTGTCTGGCCTACTTGAATGTTTCTTTTTCCTTGCATGCATCAAAATTTTGTTGAGGTGTTGTATTTTTTATAACCCACTGGTGTTGGTTTTGATTATGATTTGTTGAATCTTCTATTGTTTTGGTTCCACCTTGAGTAACCACATTAATATTTTCCCCATCATCTCTAGTTTATGTTGCAATCCATTGAACATTTTGGTTATTCTGATTCCTTTTGTCCTATATTTTTGTCAGAAGTATAGGATAGTATTCTGTAGTATGATATGTTGCATGATAGTACATGCATGTTGTCGGTGTTGTGTACAATCCCTTGCATAATGTCCAGGTTGCTAGAAATTATGGCAGGTTATTGGTTCTCTACCTCTTCCAAATCCTCCTCTTCCACGTCCTCCTCCTATGAATCCTCCTATGTTTCCTTGATTGTCTGCGCGATGTATTATAGTATGGTGAAACTGTAGACTGTCGTGCATGTTATCTTGTCATTAGTTCAACCTGCATCCTATAATCATCTGAGGTCCTTTCCTTCATAACTTCCAAGGTTCAACAATCCTTATCCTAATTTCCTACAAACTTGCAAAAATTGTAGAATGTACGTTTAAGAAATATTTGGTATTTTTTCATCATTGGACAATGATATGGATCATGTCCATGTGTTTTATATATTTCACACCATAATCCTCCTATTGGTAAGGGATTTGGCAGTCCTGCTCCCAAATACTACACAAATGTTGGGCACTCATATTTGTGGTTTCCTCCTGTTCTACATAAGGTACACCAAACAACTTCCCTCTTATCCTTGCCTTTGTTCTTATTAAAATAAAATGTTAGATAATTGAGATCCTCTCTCAACTCTTATATAATTGGATTTGTATGTTTATATTGATTCTCTTCCCTTTGTAATGTTGCTTGCAGAGCCCCGGTCTGATTCTGAAACTTTTGTTGCCTCAATGGGTATTTAGAATGTGGAAATAATGAGTTTATGAATAGTTTCCTATGTTACATGTTTGTTATGGGATATTTCAACTTACCTTTCAATTACTTTAACTTCTAATCGATTTCCCAAACCGACTCTCCTGGATTTTGTTTTATTTCTATCATCTCATTCATATATTGATCTTATGAACATGGTCATTGGAATTCATTTATTAGTTCCTTCTTTACATCTGTGATGGTTTTAGGTGCTCCTTGTGGATTGTTCACTTCTAGGCTCACAAACCAGTCCAGTGTGTGGTTTCCGAATGTAATTGGGACCTGAGCCACTTTTGTTTCTTCATCCATGATTTGTTTAACTTCCCAAATATTTTCACAAATAAATAGATGTTTCTCTGGGTCCTTCGACCTTTCTCCATGAAATTATGGTAACCGAATGGTCGGATCTATTCATGTCATTGTAAAATTTGTGGTACTACCTCCACGCGGTGTAGATAACTGACTATTGCTATATGAATTCCTACTTCCACTTGAATTTCCACTGGTCCCTTGACCTATTGAACTCATTCTTCTACTAATTACTACTTTTCTATAAGATTATTTCTTTCCTGATATTTTAGTCGCACATGGGGTTGTGGGTTCCACATTAATTCTGATCTGGATTGGAGGTCCTTATTCCGTGTTAGACCCTTGACATATAGTTTTTTTCTCATATTTGGCACACAATATTTCCTCAATCTACTCTGTATCACAAATACAATATACCTATTCTTCATCACTTTCCAAGCCTTCCCTCTCTGCTATTTCCCTCCTTTTCCTATTAATCTTATATTGGTAGGGTCTTCCGCTACGCGTCGTTCCCACTTTGTCCATTATTTCCTTGATATTTTCTTCATGCATCATAATGGGGTCCATCGTTTCCTTCTGCTTACCTCTATCTAGATCCCTTTCCATGTCTTGGATCATTCTTAGTGTTTCCCCCAGTCTCCCCATGCATGCAGAGTTATTTAGCTGTCAGACTCCATTTTCATCACACCTTTATCATGTAGAAAAATATTGATTGACAGAGTGATATAATATACCTTCCTCTTTGAACCTTCAAAAATGCGTGCTCTGCAACAGTGTATGACTTTGCAGTATCAACTGCAAACTCGGTAATGAATCCTGCAATGATCTTGTCTAGATCGAAATCGACTACTCGCGTGAATTTGTTGTTGACTTTTTGTAGATGCAAAATATTTTCAGTAGTTCATTCTACTGGTCTTATCTGGTTGGTCAGGTGAGTTTATTTTAATCTCAGTATCCACTCCTATAGAAAATGTGGAAATTCACAGAAAAAAATGTCTCATGAAGATCAATGAATACATACTTCTCCAAATATTTGCACAGTGTATACTTAGGGTTTCTATTGATTTTATGTGCAAATTAGAGCTCTTTTTTTGTCATCCAACATTGAATCTCCTGTTTAGTTGGGTTCCATGGTCTGAAAATCCCCTTATAATACTTGATTATCTTCTCTATTCTTCCCAGCAAGTCCCTTACAATTTGTTCCTCTGGGTTCCATCCGGCAACGAAACCAATTCTTGGAGATTTTTGGGCTAAACCGGGTTCTACCTTAGGTTTCCAACAAAACCTTGCAAACCATCATCCCTTATGAATACCATAAGGCCACACTGCGCATAGATTTCACAATGAAATCTCACCCGACATGGATTATGGGTGACTGCAAGACCCAAATGTCTGCAGTATTGGAAGGGAGGCTTCTGTGGAGATGAGATGGATTCTTTCTACCTAAAAAAACATCATCATTATTATTCCATTACATCAAGACAACATTATATCCAGATCTACCACTCAATAATCAATTGCATTCATTTAGGTTTTATTTTCCAGTAATTATCCTGGTTATTTTATTGTGTGTTGCATTTTACTACTCACATATTATTCCATTCATAATAACTAAACATTTGTAAGAAATAACATAATAATTCCACAAAGATACAAAACGTTACCATGGTTCACTCCCCCTGGGATACGTCCACAAATATTTGGTTGTATTGGCTCTTTTATGATTATGCATGAAGGTTACAACATTCCATGCATTTCATTTCTTTCTACCACCAAGAAGTTCTAAGGAATAACCCTCATAGACTGCATACTTCTACTTAGAGGCTGACAAGATTGCAGTAGGTTGGCTCCACATCCTATGACCTACGACCTTAGCCTCGATTACAATGATTGATCTAATGTGTGTGTGTGTGTGTGTGTGTGTGTGTGTGTGTGTGTGTGTGTGTGTGTGTGTTATTCACAATCCTCTATCTCTCTCTCTCTCTCTCTCTCTCTATCTATCTCTCAAAAAAATTCTCTAAAATAATCCTCTCCACTATCTCATAACAATATATTTATATTACAAAAAGGGGTTAATGTATATTTTAACATTGTACAATTATTTACTGCAAACATATTTTCAATAAAAGAACAGAAAAGATACAATGGAAAATACACACATTACACAGAGATTTTTCCCCTGGAAACCCAAACTGAGAAAACCAACATATTATATATCCATTCACCTCATACATTGTTTACAATACAATATACATATAAGAGCTAGTGGCATCCAAAACCCTAGCCCAATGACCTGGATTAGTCAAGAACCATGATTCCTTAACCAGAAATAGAAAACCATCGAAAAAAAACAACGTGCTGAAAAAATGCCCAAGAACGGACACGAAAAATCAAGGCGACATGAAAAACGAGGAAAAAAGGTGACATGTTTCCCGAGTAAAAAAACAATTGGGGGTGCTTCCCCTGAACCCCCCCTCAAACCCCCCTGCGTGCCCAGTGCAACGTAGCATACATTGGAACTATTCATAAAAAGAATATAACACATACCCAACATTCTCCCACTTTTTGTTTTCTTGGCATACAGGGGGTTACAAGGTTACATAATCAACAATCTAGGGAAGCAATTCCCATAGATCCTCTAAACCAAGAGAACTTCTCAGTGCTCACAATTTTTTTTAATGAATCTGCAACATTCTTCAAAATGTCCACCTTCATCGGAAACACCTTATTTTATTCAACCATGTCTCTCACAAAGTGATATTGAACATCAATATGATTTTTCTTTGAATAATAAGTTGGGTTCTTCGCTAGAAAAATTGCACTCCGACTATCACAATCTATCCTTACAACTTGTTGTTCAAACCCAATACCTGAACACAAATATTTTTAACCATATTGCTTCCTTGTTTGCATAAGTGGTTGTCATGTATTCAAATTTTGTAGTTGAAAGTGCCACTATAGATTGTTTTTTGCTCATCCAACAAATTGGTCCTCCAAACAGGTTAAACACATACCTTCTTGTAGATATCCTGTGATCTAAATCTCCAGCCTAATTTGCATCCAAAATTCCATGTATATCCAACACTATGTTCAATCCTAGTCTTCCTTGGTAGCACAATCCATAGTTAGCAATTCTACACAAATACCTGAAAACCCTCTTTATTGTTGTCCAATACTCCTTCCCTAGTTTTGACATATACCTGCTCAAAAATCCCGCTGCATGTGAAATGTCCACTCTAGTTCAGACCATTGCATACATCAAACTACCAACCACACTTGCATAAGGAAAACGGGACATGCCCTCCTCCTCTTCTTGTGTCTTGGGACATTGATCCGCAGATAAATTTACACCTACATTAACAGGGACCTTGATCGATTTACATTCATGCATATTAAACCTCTGCAATATTATCTCCACATATTTTCTCTGTTTTAACCAGAGTTTCATATTTTTCGAATCTCTTTTAATTTTCATGCCCAAAATGAAATTTGCAGCACCAGGATCCTTTATGTCAAATTTAGAGGATAACTGAATTTTCACATCCTAGATAATCTCCTTGTTGTTTCCTATCAACAACATGTCATCCACATACAAGGCCAAATAAATCAAATGATCACCAATTAATTTAAAATAGACACAATGATCCTCTTTGTCTCTTTTGAAGCCAAGTCCTAGCATATAAGTATCAATGTTTTGATACCACATCCTTGGTGATCGTTTTAAACCATACAAGGACTTTTTCAGATTGCATACCAGCTCCTTCTCTCCCTTCACAACAAATCCTTCTACCTTATTCATATAGATTTTTTCTTTCAGATCCCCATGTAGGAATGTTGTCTTCACATCCATATTTTCTACTTCAAAATCAAATGCAGCAACAACAGATAATAGAAGTATAATATAAGTTAACTTGGAACTAGGAGAAAAATTTTCACCAAAATCAATTCCCTCAACCTAGGAATAACCCTTTGCTACTAATCGAGTTTTGTATTTCTCCACTTTTCCTTTTGCATTCAACTTCTTTTTAAATACCCATTTGTTGCCAATGGGATTTCTTCCAGTCGACAACTCCACTAGATCTCCAGCTTCATTCTTATCCAAGGTTGACATTTCTTCATCCATGGCCTTTTTACATAGGTTTCCATCCTCAGAATCCTCTGCCTCCCTGAAAATTCTAGGATCATCATCATTAATAGACAAAGAAAAATTTGAATGAAAATCAAGTGGAGTATACCTTTCCAATTGCATTATTTCCTGAACCATTCTCCTCAATACTAGAGTATGAGGATGTTCTTTTGATTCATGTTCTTCAATAGAGTTTGATTCATCATCCTTTAAATCAAACTCTATCTTCTCTGGTTCTTCCTTACTTTGTAGGACATCCTGTTCGACAACATATTTTATTTATCTAAATACCACATCTCAGATATACAAAACCTTCTTAGTTTATGGGTTCCAAATATTATTAACCTTTAAGACCATCTTTATACCCAATAAAGATACACTTTTCAATCTTCTTATCTAGCTTACTCCTATTTTCCTTTGGAACATGAACATAGGCCTCATAGCCAAATACCTTGAGATTTTTGAGAGAAGGTTTCTTACCAGTCCATACCTCTTGTGGATTCTTGTCATTCAGTGTTGACGAGGGAGATATGTTGACCAGGTAACATGCAATACCCATTTCCTCTACCCATAATTCTTTCCCTAACCTAGCACCACTAAGCATGCACCTTTCTTTTTCCATCAGCATCATGTTCATCCTTTATGCAACTCCATTCTGGTGAGGTGTATATGGAGTAGTCTTCTTCCTTTCTATACCACACTTCCTATATAATTCTTCAAATTCATTCCCATGGAACTCTCCACCATTATCTTTCCTCAAAACCTTCATTATTTTCTCTATTTGATTCTCAACAAGATTCTTAAACTCTTTAGACCTATCAAAGACTTCAAATTTCTTCCTGAGAAAATATATCCAAGTATTCCTCGAGAATTCATCTATAAATGAGACATAATACATATATTTTCCTAATAATGGAACCGACATAGGTCCAAATGCATCATTTTGAACTAGCTATAAAATTCCTTCTACCCTCATTGCACCGGAGGGGAATATTACTTGATTATGCTTCCCATAAACACAATGTTCACATAAATCATAATCTAGCGAGAAGTTATATATACCTTCAACCATACCTTTACTGTGTAGTAGGAGAAAATCCTTCTCTCCGATATGCCCCAGTCTTTGATGCCACATCATAACCGTTTCTCCATAGACTATAGGAGTTATTTCTTAACTCCAATATCAGGAGCAATGGAACTATTACACCCATCACTAATAATGCTTCCTTGAAACTTATATAGAGTTCCAAACCGAACTCCCTTTAGAAACACCATTTCTCCTTGAACCATCCTCTAGGTTTCCTTTTCAAATATTGTTTTTACCCTTGCATAATCCATTTCGCTTACAGAAATCAAATTTATGTCCAATCCTGGGATGTGCAGAACACCAGGTTGTGTTCTAATCCTTCCATAAATGATTCTCAACTTGAATTTTCCTCGTCCTATGGTTTTGGTTGTCAAGTCATCACCGAGGAAAACATTACCTCTATCATACCTTTCATATTCATAGAACCACTCCATGTGGGGATTCATATGAAAGGATGCACCTAATTCAACCAACCATGTCGTATGATCTGCATGTGTGCTTGAAGAAGCCAAGTACACATCCCCTCCTTGTTCCTTAGAGGTATTTTCTTTTGTAGAAGGAGCTTCTTCAAAGCCCTTCTTTTTATCAAATCTACATTGCTTCTTGTAGTGCCCTTCTTTTCCACATCTCCATCTTACCTTTACAAGATTTCTGGGAGATTTAGATCTACCCTTAGAATTAGATCTCCCACTTGAGGACTTAGATCTATTTCTTTCCTGGGATCTCTTGCAAATAATGCATATGTGCTTTGTCCTTCCATGTTATTTCATCTCATCTCCTCCAACAACAAGGATGAGACCACTTCATCAAAATTCAAGGCAGTTGTATTACTACCTATGGCCACAACTAGACTATCCCATGAGTATGGTAAAGAGAATAGTAAACGGATACACTTATCTTCATCTAAAATTTTGATCTCAACATATACTAACTGACTTACCATAGTATTGAAGGAATTCAAATGATTTTCCACCGAATCTCCATCTCTCATTCTCGGGTTATAGAAATTCTTCCTCATGAATAGTTTATTTACTAGGGACTTAGACTGATACAACTTCCCCAACTTATCCCATAAATCCTTGGATGTATCTTCCTCAAACACATTCATTAATACCGAATCTAAGATACATAGTCGGATTTCACTCTATTCCTTTCAATCCAACTTTTTCTAGTCATCTTCTAAAGTTCCTATAGGTGCAGTACCTAGATCCACCATGATTCACTGATATTTTTCCACCTTGAGCTTCCACAACTCAAAAATTTGCCCATTAAACTTCATGATCTCCATTTTCAAACTTCTCACCATTTCTCTTCACCTGAAGAATCAATACCGCAAATATCCCACTGTAACAAGGCTTATCACAGTCCTAAGCCAAACCCTTGACCACAAAGGCGTCCCCCTGAAGCCAATAATTTCTCTGATACCAAATGTAGATTTTAACCTTGTACAATTATTTACTGCAAACTGATTTTCAGTAAAAGAAAAGAAAATATACAATGGAAATCACACATTACACAGATATTTTTCCCTTGGAAACACAAACCAGGAAAACCAATGTATTCTATATTCATTCACCTCATACATTGTTTACAATACAATATACATTTAGGAGCCAGAGGCATCCAAAACCCTAAACCAATGACCTAGATTAGTCAAAAACCCTAATTCCTTAACTAGAAATAGAAAACCATCAACAAAAAATCATGTGCCAAAAAACCATCCAACAATGGACATGAAAAGCAAGGCAAAAAGGAGACATGTTTCCCGAGGGAAAAAAATTTAAACTTGGGAGATAGGATGAAACTTGGAAAAGGAAGTGGGGTTTAGGTCCTTTGGGATGAGAGCAAGGAAAGAAGATTTTGTTCTACCACCATTTTTTTTCTTTTCTAAAGTGAAATCTAGCATCATTTTAATATCCAACTTCATGATGTTGCATAAGACCCTAAAACAGCGAATTGAAAATCCATCAGGCCCCGAGGATTTGTCCTTTTCCAAGCTCCAAACTACTTGCATGGTTTCTCCATCATCAATTTCCTTTACCAGTTTTGAGTTTTCTTCACTTTTTATAACAATAGGAATGTGCTCCAACATTGTACTACCATGATTTGGATTTTCATGTTCCTCATCATTGTCTAATGTCTCAAAAAACATTATAGCAACCTCTTTGATTTATGCAAAAACTTCAACTCTTTGGCCATTTTATATGAAAATAATTTTGACATTCTTACATTGTCTTATGTCTTTGGATTTCTTGTGGAAGAAGGAGGTGCTCCTATATCCCAATCTAATCCATAGGATTTTGGACTTTAGTCACCAATATTATTATTCTTTTCTAAATGCCATATGCAATGTTTGGTTGAATTATATTTATTTTAGTAGAAGTCTTTATGTAACTTCCTCCTCTTCAATTTGTTTTTGTATTTCCACCAGCTGCAATTGACATTCCAACCACACTTGATTTGGAGAAATATATATTTTTGATCCCTACATTTTTAATTCACTTTTGAACAATTTGAGTTTTGAATCCTATACAAAGGACATGTACACTTCGACTTGGAGCCTCCAGGAATCGCCAACTATTTTAAAAACTTCATTTCTATGGAACCATAATGGGTTAAATATGAAATATATCAACCCATAGTTTTATGGAGTTTCAAAAAGTCACTGTAATGGGATTATGGTCAAATACTGTCGAGGAAAATATTTTAGAGGAGATTAAATAATCCTAGAGGAAAAAGTTGCTATCAACCAAGAAACATTCTAGCCTTGCTGCTATGTGGCTTGATCCCAATCTCTTGTTTCTCCAAGTATATTTCCCATTGAAATGTTTGGTATCGATGAGATCCCACTCATTTATGAGCTCCCAATTTGTTATCACATTGGATCCCTAACTATACTACCTCCTTTATTTTCCATGTTTGATGTGATTGTATTAAAATCACCTCCTATGATGAAATATTAAGGACCATACTTTTATTTGATTGTCTACAAATAATTCCAAAACCCAACCTTCTATGGGTAACTGACTAGCGAGTAAACAATAATTAGATGGAAGACTTGCCCTGATTTGAGATTTCAAAACCTATTAAGGATCCACTTATCTAAATTGTAATAGAATAAGTTCTCAACTTTGGCAGGGTCCCAAAAAGTGAGAACTCCAGAAGAAGCTCCCCTCAATCCAATAGTTGTACCAATGATGTTCTTCCATATCATTTTTCATAGAGTTAAAGTTTCTTCTTCACCTCACTTCGTCTCTTGAATGAGAAATTCAAAGGTCTTTTCTATTTTTATTAAATCCCTTATATCTTCTTCCTTGATTTTTCTTCACATGCCTTTGTAGTTCCAAGAGAGGATTTTTATTTAGATTGTAGGTGGGGATGGTCACCTCCTAAGGTGTCAAAGGGAGAAGTTTCTTCATGAAATTTCCCCTCTTTTTTTTTTCACCAAATTGACGGGAAGGATTGATGCATTCCCAAGCATTTATATACGTTAGCTACCTCTTCTCTCATATATGTTTTTGTTCTTCTTCCAACTTTATTTGGTCTCCTTTCTTCCATGATTTCTCCTACTTTAGTCACTTGCTGAGTTTTTCTCCTTGTGATAATTTTCATTGAATGAGATGGTGTTTATGTGGATGTCTCTTATTGATTATAAAGAGGATCTTCCAAAGTAGGATCTTCCTCACCAATAGAACATTAAGAATGGATTTCCAATGTGGGGAAGGAATCTAGACCATAACTAGGCCTTCAAATGCCAGTTGAAGGGGCTATCCCTCTTAATCTTTTGAAACTTGGTCAGATCCTAAAATGTCAAATTGATTTGAAGAGTTTATCTAAATGTTTGAAGAGGAACCTGGGGTATGAGAGTGACTTTCATTTGGTACATTATTCACCTCTTTATTCCTCGTAGGAAAATTTCTGGATCGGGTCGGTCCTTTGCTTCTGGATACCTTTTTCTTCACCTATTTCTAATCTTCCTCCTAATCTAGAGCCTCTTTATTTTCTTGGGGTTACTTAGGGAAATTTTTGACAAAATTCCTATATTCATGATAAAATATACATTTAAATGGAATTTGTTCATAATCAACTTGATGAATGTATGACCAATAATCAAGGGTTAATTTGACAACTTCTAGGACTCCTTTTTCTAGATCTACCTCCACGAAGATCCTCGCATAAGAAAACATTGGTGGATTTGGCTCTAATTTATCAGTGGCTTCAAATTTTTAGAACATCACCCCCCCAGTAGTGAATAGGCAGGTGGGGGAGATGAACCCACACATGAACGGTTGATCGAACATCTACCTCTTGGTCAAAATTGAGAGTTCAACGATCAAGGTACATTGCCTTTGTTCCATGGAAATATGGTCTGCTCCAGAATATTAAGTCTCTATATTCTTTGAATTCCAAAAGGAAATCATAATATCCTCTTCCAAAAAAAAAAAACAGTTTACTTGTCCTTTGATTAGAGATTGTTATCTTCTATTGATCCAATATTCCATCTAACGAGGAGAGATTTACAGGCTAGTAAAATATCCAACCAATCCTTTCTATACAAATTTCATAGCCTTGCACTGGGTGAAGACTTGAGGTAGGATAACTTCACAAATCCAATCAAGTTTTTTAACAAAATGGTCTTGTGAAGGTCTAGTCACGGGTCTATTAGTTGATTCCAACAAACGCTTCAAGGCAACAAAAACTTCTGCAAATTCAAGAGAAGGAGAAGGTCCTCCCCATTCCATGGTGGTGGGCCAATTTGAAAAATGAGGACAAGAAAAATGTGACATTGAATTAAAGTTTGAAAAGAAGACTTGCACCTCTAATATTTCTTCTTCAAGTTATTTTTTTATTAACAAATATATTTATTTTTATTTATTAACAATTATTAATATATTTTGTGGCCGCCCTGCATGTGCATTTATTTTGCAGGTTCTTTTCCAACTATGGAGGATCCTTCGCCCATCAAAGCTCCAAGCCTCATATCTAGCCAACCCAAATCTTTTGGTGGGTTGTCGGGGTGCCTTTTCAAGGGCTCTCCCTCTAGTTCCATGGTGTTGATGCAATTATATGCATAATATATTACCAAACATAAATTATCGACCAAGATTCGTAATCAATAGAGTTGTTACACTATATGTGCCGAAAACAAGTGGTTTATCTATTTCTGATGAGTATAGAAAGAATTAATAACACTTCAAAACACACACTCTATTTTGCAATCCTTAATCTATGTTTTACACACTGCGCAAAAAGTAAAGAACAAAATTCAAAGAAAGGATTCTAGCTAAAATGCACTCCAAAGGCTCTCTTACAGTGAACAAGATTGTCCATTTACTGGCTCATGAAGGTGAAAGATGGATTTCGATCTTACTCTTGTAATCACTCACTTCAATATTAACTTACAAGTTGTCTAATTCTGCACACTCTTCAAATCAAAAAGGAAATTCAATGCAACCTGGCAATTCTAAAAAGTTACTTTATTTATACACAAGAAACAAAGGATTTAATGGGATGTTCCACTTGCTGGCTCATGTAATGTGAAGGATGGAATCTCAATCTATTTTTGTACTGCCACACTTTTCAAGATAAAAGATGAGATTAAAAGAACACAATTCAGAAATAAATGATCACACACATAAATCATAAATATTCACGCATAGAAATTATAAATGATTATAAAGCTACCACTAGATTATTGTTCACAATTTTTTATGCATCCACACTTAGATTATATTGTAACTCACAACTAATATGTATTGGAGTTACTTCACAGACACCTAGGATTTATTTTTCCTAAGGTTTTTCTTTGTTTATTAGTTATAATTAGTCATTATCCAGTCTCCTATAATTTAGGGGAGAATATTCTCTTTCAGTTGACACTTCAGTTTGACTAGTTGAGTTGAGTTTAGATGTTGCATTGGTTTTGTCACCATGCAACATTGGGATCATCACCATGCTAATTCTAACTTGCCTTGGTATCATCATGAAATTGGTGCATTAGCCATGATTCCCTAAGTTAAATCCTTACTACTCTATGTTCAGTCAATTAACTGAAGACTAGTTGACTAGTCAACTCAACTAGGTGGAAGTTCACTCCCGTAACTGCCTGAGAGACTAGACTAGGTGGCAGTTCACTGCCATAACTATTGGTGTTTGTCCATATCACTCTATACCACCACTATGGCACATTGGTTATCATCCATTCAAACTCATTGATTTATACAGAGTATATCATGTGTAAATTATTCATTATTCATAACGGTTAATGAAAATTCTTTAATTCTTTCTCTCCTTCTTCTTATTTCTTCTATTCTCTCTGCAAATGTGTGTATCATTGTTTATCTAGATCTATTTTGTGAAGTTTCAATACATTTACATGGTATCAGAGCCGACGAACTGCTCAGAAAAATCTACACCAATTTGTTTTGCAAGTACAAAAGATTGAAGACAGTAGAAAGATGGAATTCCAAAAAGAATTCATTCTTACACCTTACAATGATTTTGCATGGAAGGATAAAATATCCATACATCTCCGAACAAGAGGGTTTTATAGTCTAACCTTGAATATAGATACAGAACTAACATCAGCTATAGAAAAATCCAAGTACTTAAATTGCATGGATGAGGCACTCAGAACAATTTGCAATCTTATTTCTCCCGATCTCCTTTTTCATATATCTTCCTGTAAGACTCCCAATGAAGCCTGGACCACCTTGGAAGGGATCTTTGGAAAATGGGATGAGATGAGGGGAAACATGTTGGAGGTGGAGCTGCTCACATTTGATCCAAAAATCTTCGAAAATATCCAATATTTCTTTAGAAAATTCAAGGATTTACTGTCACAACTCAAAGCTTGCATGGTTTATAAATTGAAGGAGGAGAAACAAATGGTTCTCACCATTCTCTCCAAGATTGGTCTTGAATTATCTGTATTTGTATCTACATTCCATACTTTTATATTCTCCTATGGAGCCACCTGGAATATGCCTTCTCTTGAAGACTTTATCAAATCCATGACACAAGAGCAAACCAAGCTCATCAACATGGGCACAATCAAAGTCCCAAGGGTGCATGCACTCATTGTGAATGATGGCAGCCATGGATATCAGAAATATAAAGATAAATATAAATGAAAATCACATGCACATACGAAGAAGGAAGGGTGCACAAAACCCTTCACCGATGCCTCCAGATCCAAAGGGGAAAAGGGGAGAAATGCATGTACTGTGACACATGATTCCATTCATAATCCGCATGCATGAAAAAACAAATAGATCTGATGTCTCAATTACTTCATCAAAACAACCTTGGAGATTGCATCCCCGAGGGTGAAAATAAGCAGAATCCATAAGATCTGAATTCCAAGAAAGGCAATTCTCGTCATGCCTTGATTGCAATGAACTCCTCTCTCGATGCTTGGATCATAGATTCAAGAGAATCACATCACATGGCTTCCTCAGAAGCATTCTATTCTTCATTGGATGCATGCAATGGTCCTCCTATTCCGATGGGGGACAACTCTTCTTTCGAAGTCACCGACAAAGGAAGGATTGAACTCACCAATGGAAGCTTCGAGAATGTGTTGCATGTTCCCAAACTCTCTGTCAACCTTCTCTCCATGTATTATATGATGAATTCTGACACTGGAAATAAATTCATCTTCACACCAAATTCTGTGGACATCTATGACATGCAAACCAACTCCAGGGTTGCTACCGGTGAGGTAAATCATCAATCTAGATTGTATACTTTTTCAGAATTCATTGAACCTGATTCTGCTTTACTGCTTACTCATGCTGATGAAAGTAGTAGGATATGGCACGAAAGGTTTGGACATTTGAATTTCAGATACATGCAAAAAATTAGAAATCACAGATTAGTTGATGGTCTACCAGACATCCATTTCTCCAAGGGAGTATGTGAGGGATGTGTTCTCAGAAAACACCCTCAAGAGAAATTCGAAAAAGGAAAGTCTCAGCGATCTTCTGCACCTTTAGATCTGATCCACAATGACCTTATGGTTCCTTTTCTGCATCCATCCATCAACGAAGTGAGGTTTGTTCTCATTTTTGTTGATGATTTCTCACATTTTACATGAATCTACTTTCTCAGGAAAATATATGAGGTCTTTCAACACCTCAAAGAGTTCAAAGCCTTGGTTGAGACACAGTTTGGAAAGAAGATAAAATTCCTCTGAAATGATAACAGGGGAGAGTATGTAAATCATGAGATCCATAATATTTTCCATGAGGCAAGGATCCAGTTGTAGCACACAGTTCCCTATACTCTGCATCAAAACAAATTTGTTGAGTGGAAAAACAGATATCTAAAGGAGATGGCATCTTGCATGCTGCATGAAAATTCACTACCATAGATACTATGGGCCAAAGAACTGAATTGTGAAACATAGATCCAAAACATATCTCCTCATAGATCTGTCAAGGATAAGACCCCCTACGAGGCTTGGAGCGGCTTCAAACCAGAAGTGACCCACTTTCTCATTTTTGGTTCACGTGCATGGGCCTAGATTCCCTCTGAAAAGAGGAACGAACTTGATCCACATAGCACTAAGTGCATTTTTGTTGGATACCCTGAAGGTGTGAAGGGATATCATCCTATTGATCTTTCCTCAGATTGGCTCATCATTGAGCATAGTGTCCAATTCGAGGAAAGTGTCTCGCATGTACCTCAACAGCCACATGCAGACACCTTTACTCTTCCACCTGTATGAGATGATGAGCATGCACATGCCGACTCTTCTTCAAACGAGAGTTTTGATTTAGATTCAGAGTCGATACAATCAAATGCAGATTCATAGCATCCAGATGTAGTTGCAGAGCTAGAGAAGAGGCCCAAGTGGGCACAGACTACTCTTCAGGCTGAAGGGGATATCATTGGTGATCCAACCGATACTAGGATGACTCGATCTAATTTCGAGGAGCCTCCTGTTGCACTCACTTCCACTGAACCATTTCCCTCTAGGCATATTTTCTTGGTTCACTCTTCAGATCCACAGTATTATGGCGAGGCTGTTGGAAATCCCTTTTCGGAATCCTCCATGCAGGAGGAGTACAACTCCATCCTTGAGAACTAGACTTGGGATCTGGTTCCCCTTCCTTCTGGGAGGAAATTTGTCAGATGTAGATGGGTATACAGGACCAAGAGCACAGTAGATGGACATATCAGTAGATACAAAGATATGATTCTCGCCAAATGCTTTCAGCAGGTTCATGGTATTGACTATCATGAGACCTTCACTCCAGTAGAAAATATGGATTCCATATGATTGGCACTTGACATTTCGGCAGCCAAGGGATGGGAAGTCCACTATATGGATGTGAAGAGTGCATTTCTTCATGGTGATCTCTTTGACGAGATCTACATGGAGCAACCCCAGATATTTATGCAGGACTCAGCTTGGTTTGTCAACTAAAGAATTCACTTTATGGCCTCAAGCAGGCTTTGAGGGAATGGTATGAAAAGATGGATTACTACCTGTTGTCATAGAACTTTGTACAATGTAAATCAGGCCCGAATGTATACATGCTCAGGACGAATGATTCACTTCTACTTTTAGTTCTATATGTTGATGATTTTTTGATCACCGGGTGCTCAACTTCAGCGATTGCTGCAGTCAAGAGGATTCTACATGACAAGTTTTTTACAACAGACATGGGTCCACTACACTTATTCCTTGGACTTGAGATTAGTTAGGATGCATCAGGCATCAAACTGTCTCAGGCCAAGTATGCATGAGATCTCCTTGAGAGATTTCACATGACAGACTACAAGTCTACTCTGTATCCTTAACTATCAGGAGTTAAACTTGAGGATGGCGGGGAGACTCCACTGGTTGAAAGCACACTATACAGATAGCTAGTGGGGATTTTGTTGTATCTCACACACTCCAGACCAAACCTCGCATCTGCAATTGGCGCAGTTTCTAGGTTCATGTAGGAGTTGCATGAGCTACATTGGAAGGTTGAAAAGCATATCCTTCGATACGTACAGGGCACCATCACCTTTGGGATTCATTATGCAGTAGACTCTACATTAGATCTCATCGGGTTTACTGATTCTGATTGGGATGGTGATAGCACTGATCGCAAGTCCACATATGGTTACTCACTTAGTATTGGTTTCGGGCCTATCTGTTGGTCGAGCAATAAGCCAGCTTCCATTTCTCTATCTTCAGTCGAGGCAAAGTACATAGGGGTATTTAACATAACCATTTAGGCTATGTGGCTACAACATTTTCTCACTGAGTTGGGAATTCAGTTTCATCGGTCGATCATCATCTGGTGTGACAACCAGATCACTCTGAAATTCTACAGAAATCAAGTTCAGAGGCAGTGGACAAAGCACATCGATATCCACATGCACTACATAGGGGATTTAGTACATGAGGGGATCATTGACTTATAGTTCTATCCTTCAGCAGAACAGACGACATACATATTCACCAAGACCTTCACTAAGAAGAAGTTCCATTCTCTACGAATTCGTCTTGGAGTGAAGGACACAGTTTCCTAGCAACTATAGTTCTTCTTTTTACATACATTGTACCTTGAGGGGGGTTTTTCCCTTGAGTTTTTCCCTGTTTCCTCAATTTATTTTCAGTGTATCTTTTGTACTTGGGTACCTAACATGGCCTCGTTGCTGGGACCCAATCTTTATTTTCACCATAGTGATGTTCAGGGGGGGTGTTGGAGTTACTTCACACACACCTAGGATTTATTTTTCCTAAATTTTTGCCTTGTTTATTAGTTATAATTATTCATTATCTGTATCCTATAATTTAGGGGAGAATATTCCACCTAGAGAATATTCTCTTTCAGTTGACACTTCAGTTTGACTAGTTTAGTTGAGTTTAGATGTTGATTGGTTTTGTCACCATGAAACACTAGGATCATCACCATGCTAATTCGACCTTGCCTTGGTATCATCACTAGAGTGGTGCATTAGCCTTGATTCCCTAATTTAAATCCTCACTACTCTCTGGTCAGTCAGTTAACTGAAGACTAGTTGACTAGTTAACTCAACTAGGTGGCAGTTAACTCTCGTAATTTCCTGAGATACTAGATGTAACATACCCAGCCACCCACAGGCCAGGTACGCTACCTGCAATCCCTCCCTCAGACTTATTTCTCTTACATATACCTTGTTTAGTCATTAAGGATGAATAAGATAACAGATTTAAAAACATGCACAACATTATCCAACAAGCATGCATAATCTAAAGATTACATTAAACGATAATTAAATATACACAATGAAAATACATTCATACACATGTAGATGATAATTAAATTACACGGTGGAAATACATTCATACACAGGTATGGATATCATGACAGAGAGCACTTATCTTTATGAAATATGACACCGACTGGTTGCAGACGAAGGACGTTCCACCCAACCATAGACAGCGTTGCTCCAAATCTCAATAGCAGTGTGACCCCCGAGCCAGGGCTATGAATCGACAAGGACGGTTCCAAAGTGTACTTGGGTTCCCAAACCATTCAACTTTGAATCTCTCATAGTTTTCCCAACACCCACAACAATTCAAGTACCCAGCTCTCTTCTACCCATCTTGTGCCACCCGAGAGAATGGACCTCCACCCTTCTCTACCATGCATTCCCTTAGGAATTCCTTCTTCTTCCTGACAGGGCTTCCATCACAGCTAGACCAGAATCTCAATGCTAGAACTCTCAAGACTCATAGTTGTGATCAAAACAGGGCACAGGTAAATGCATTTCAAATATGCAGGCCCCAGGTCATGGCTAGATCACACCAACGACCACTACAGCCAAATACCCCATGGCTAATTCTTCAGCAGCTCTGTTTCCTTTCACCTTGTGTTACACATGAATTTTGCACATTTAGGTACCTCTCCCTAAGTGTTGTAAAGTGTCGTATAAGTGTCGCATACACCTTGACACCATGGAATAACCTATGTCACAATCCCTAGTCAATGTGGAGGAGGGATATATTACATGAAGGCAAAGAAATACTAAGTACACATGAATTATTATTAATATTCATGAAAATAAATTGATTAAGTGAGAGAATCAAGTGCACATGAATTATTATTAATATTCATTAAAAAGAAAGTAATTAAGTGTGAGGATCCACCTCACATTTGGTTTCCTATTTTTTAGGGAAGGTGGAGGATCTCATGGATGGTTGAAATACTTCCTCCTTAAAATCCTTGAGAGATATTTCCTCCCCAAAATCCTTAAGAGATATTTTCTCCCTAAATATCTTAGAGATCCCTTTCTTAGTGGATCTGATGAGAAATTCTCTCCATGGTGGTTAAATCTCCAAATATTATATAATGAAGGACTTCCATGGAGGAGGGGGAATGGAGATTGAGAGTATACCAAACTTGTGATCTCATGAGTGGTATGTCATTTGGAGCATCAACATTCTGTGTGTTGACTGTTTAAGCAAGGGTTTGGACAAGGGGAACTTGATGAAGTTGTTGCACTCACACCTATGGTTGTAAGTTTTCTTCATTGTTGTTCTCATTAATATAATATGCTTGGCCTGTTTCTTTCAAATCTATGTTTGATCTCACATGAATTTGTCTCTAATAGATAGATCTATTTCGAACTAATCTCAGTAGAGTAGGAAGTAGTTTGTACTTTTGTTTGTCTACAAGGCTTATAGAGGAGCTTAAGATTGGCGCTCAACTCGGACAGTGCAGGGACAAACACCGGTAAAAAGTACTTTATTTTCTCCTTCCTCCTCACACTTTAGTTTATCTAGATCTAAAAGGAATTCAGTGTCCATGATAAGCATATTTTTTCTTAAGAGTTAAGAGTTTAGCTCTCAAGAGGAGATCTACCTGTCCACAGGGAGATTTTCCTTCAACACCTTGCCAACCAATACGCAAGTGAGGATGGGTCAATGAATGGGTCAGGGAGTGCATGGGAGTGTGTGAGGGAATAATGTGTGAGTGAATGGGAAATCAATGACCAAGTCATCAATCCAACCCCCCCATTAGACCATAGGCGGGTTTAAGTAACCTTGTGGGGAAAAAAAGAACCTCTTGTCCTTCCCCAAGAAGTTCACCTAACCGATCCCCTCCCTTAGACAAAAAGGGTAATAAGAAAATAGGAATAACACCTATTCCCTCAAGATCCCTCTCTTGTGGAATCATAGCCCCCTATAACTCTAGTCCTTGTCTGTCTAGCAGCCAGTGATGTGTTTATTATTATTAATGATTAAAACATTACATTTCTTGGGCATACTGGCCCTTCAATAATTGTTTGGGCACTCTGGCCTCTCAGCATTATAACAATACATTATTTAAAATGGGGGTTCAAAACCTGGGGTGTTACATCTCCTCCCCCTTATTTTGGCATTGTCCTCAGTGCATATACAAAACATAGATCAAAATCTCAAATTTATTCAAAACGTTGTGGGTACTCTACCTGCATGGCATCTTCATGCTCCCAAGTAGCTTCTTTAGGACCGTAGCAGGTCCACTGAACTTTTACCAATTCTATAACTCGATTTCGGAGCATTTTGACTTTTATGTCCAATACTCCCACTGGCTGAACCTGAAAGTCTCCCTCCATCTCTACCTAAATCAGAGTCCAATCAATAACATGGTTAGGATCATGTACATATTTCTTTAGTAAAGATACATGAAATACATTTTGCACATTCATGGAAGAAGACAATTCAAGAATATATGCAACTTTCCCTGTTATGTCCAATATTTCAAATGGACCACAGAATCTTGTTTCCAGCTTTGTACAACTACCCAATTTCAAAGAGATTTTCTTGGGCTTCACTTTCAAAAGTACATTCTCCCCTACATTAAATTATCTAACTTCCATGTTCTTGTCTGTATAAACTTTCTTTCTATCCCGAGCTACCTTTAAATTTTGTTTAATCTTGACCACCTGGTCTTCCATATTGTTATAGGATAAATCTGTGAGTGCGGACACAAACCGATCTCCCTAGATCCATCTGGTATCTAGAACAAAACAGGACAGAATACTACACTTTCCCTAGATCTAGCCTATTGAATGAACTAAGAGATAAGGGTTATGGACATACCTTATGAACGCTTTCCTTAGATCTCTGTTGTTCCAAGCTTCACTCCAATGCTCTCATCCCGTCCAGATCACAAAAAAATGAACCAATCGAAGTAAAGGCAGATTAACTTATTCAATGACTAGTCTATACATATGATCAAGGAATTATGTAATAAAGTGACATCATCTTTATGG
>ML812169.1:209673-221964 GCA_009831015.1 Picea engelmannii
CCTGGTTCTCAGCCAGTTAGATACACTCAACTCCAGAAGTAAGAGAGAATGAAAATGCCAACAAGAGCTAAGAAATGAAAGTCAAGCTTCAAAGGCAAGAAAACACCTAGAAAACCTAGATCAGTTCCAGCAAGCCAATTATATCAAAAGATATGTAAGTCACTGATTCAATAAGCCAAAGAGGTCTAAATCAACATATATGAACTATTGACAGAGTCAAAATTTAAATTCAAAAATTTCAAAAAATTGTTCGCACGCCAGTGTGGAACACAGTGCGAGAAACTATAGTTCTCGTAGGCCACTTTGATGCAGCAAGCGAACTATCCTCACTGAAATGTATATGCAGAGTGCGAACTGTCAAGGTTCTCGCAGGCTGCAAATGGACACAGTGTGAGAATCCCTGAAACTAATGAAAATTTTGAAAAAGCAAGTAAAAATCAATCTGGCTTATAGACCCAGAAGGTCTCTCAGGGTATCCTGAGGACTCAGAGACAGACAAATCAAAAGAAAAATGAAAACAGAACAAATGGCCACAGAAAGTTCAAAAACCAAAAATAAAAAAGGGATAGATCCCCAGTGGAGTCGCCAATTTTGTTATAGGATAAATCTGTGAGTGCGGACACAAACCGATCTCCCTAGATCTAGCCTATTGGATGAACTAAGAGATAAGGGTTATGGACATACCTTATGAATGCTTTCCTTAGATCTTTGTTTTTCCAAGCTTCGCTCCAATGCTCTCGTCCCGTCCAGATCACAACAAAACGAACCAATCGAAGTAAAGGCATATTAACTTATTCAATGACTAGTCTATACATATGATCAAGGAATTATGTAATAAAGTGACATCATCTTTATGGTAAAGGGACGTATTGCTGTATTAAATTAATTGAAAGGGAAACTTACAACCTAAGCCTTGATGTCATAGGTCTCCTTTCGATGGCTTCTAACTCTGACACACACACTTGCTCATGCATGAAGGAAATCAACTACTTGTGATGACCTTGTTGTTGTCTCTAGCTGATGTAGCATCAATCCTCCATATAGTCTTGCACTGATCCTCTAATCAATCTCTTGCTAACTTGATGCTTGCTTAACTTAACCCTTTCCATGATCAATCTCCTCAATATATAGGAGAAGATAGTTTAGTTACTTGGATAGGGAATGATCCCAAGATATCTGGAATGCCAGTACTTGAATAACCACTCGAAAACCAACTCACCCTTCTAGAAGATTCCCTTCTAGAAGGTTCGAGATTCTTATCTTTTTCCCCTTTAAGAGCATGTTCACACCCTAATAATGAGTACAGTGCGAGAAGTTTGCACCCCAGCTTAAGGTAGCCTACGGGAATCAGGCATTCTCGGAGGTGAATATATAAGTAGCCTGCGAACATGTTTCAAAATGTGAATTCTGGAAGAAGACAACTGTAACTTTTCTCAGGAAAGTATTCTTGGTAAAGAGCTTGATTTTCCATCATCATATCATCATCATGACATCATCACAATGACCAAATTTATGGATAACACATGTCCTTGAGCAACTCTGGCCCAAGTACCACCCTATATGTTGGGTTGTCCCATCTCACTGGAGTATTTCATTTCCTACCATACAAGGATTCAAATGGGCTCATTATCAATGAAGCTTGATACCCATTGTTATATGCAAACTCACCAAAGTGTAAGTAATCTTCCCACTTAGATGGATTATCCATCACATACATTCTCAACATGTCTTCAATTATTCGATTGACCCTCTTTGTTTTCCCATCTGTCTGGGGATGATATGTTGTGGTAAATTTTAGATTTGTGCCGAATCCTTTAAACAATCCCCTCCAGAAATTGGAGTTAAACTTCGTATCTTTGTCCGAGATGATTGTCCTAGGTATCCCATGCAACCTAACAATTTCCTTCATGAAAATATCTGCAATATTAGTTGTTGTATGCGTTGTCTTCACAAGAACAAAATGAGCATCCCTTTTTAATTTGTCAACTACCACCATGATTGAATCATGTTGCTTATTCGTTCTGGGTAATCCTTTGATGAAATCCATGGTGATCACTTCCCATTTATTCTCTGGGATCAGCAATGGTTGCAGCAAACTTGTTGGGTGCCTATGCTCAGCCTTCACCTTCTGACATTCCATACATTGAGCAATGTAATCCACAACATCCTTCTTCATTCCTGGCCAAAAGAACTGGCTTCTTACTGTTGTAATTGTTTTCTGGTAACCTAGGTGTCCAGCATAAGGAACATCATGCATTTCCTTCATAACCAAATTCCTCAGTTCTCCAAAACTAAGAACATAGATTCTATTTTTATGCATGAGTAATCCATCTTCCTTTATCTCGTACTCCTTTACTTTCTCCTGTACATTTCCTTGTTGTAAATTTTCCTTTACTTGTAGGTAATGTTGATCTATAACAAGACCATCTAAAAAGTTCCATCCATCTTGTTTTCCTAGCATTCAAGGTCGACTATTCAAAAAGATACTTCAGGCTAATGTGGTCTGTTCTTAATTCAAATATCTTCCCCATGAGATAATGTCTCCACATCCTCAAGGCATGAACAATGGAAGCAAGTTCCAAGTCATGCGTGGCATAGTTCCTCTCATGCTCCTTAAGCTTTCCGGACTCATATCCAATGACATGTCCATTTTGCGTGAGGAATCCCCCAAGTCCTTCCTTACAAGCATCTGTACATACCACAAAACTTTCATTTGGGTCAGAAATCTTTAACACAGGCACACTAGTAAGTAATTCCTTCAACAGATTAAAATTCTCTTCACACTTGAGTGTCCATTCAAATTTAGTCCCCTTCTTTTGCAAAGAAGTGATGGGATGAGCAATGTTAGAGAACTCTACTATGAACCTTCTGTAGTAACTGTATAATCCCATAAAATATCAGACGTCTGACATATTTTTGGGTGTTAGCCATCCTCTAATGGCTTCAATCTTCTTTGTATATACTACTATGCCTTGCTCTGAAATAATGTGTCCCAAGTAATGGATCTTCTTTTGATAAAAAGAACACTTACTCAACTTTGCATACAACTAATGTTCTCTTAGTACCTGCAACACCAATCTCAAGTGATGTTTGTGCTCCTCTTCAGACTTAGAATAGATAAGTATGTCATCCAGGAATACTATGACAAACTGGATGACATACTTTTCTAGATAATTTCTGAATATGCCATTCATTAAGCACATGAAGACAACTGGTGCATTGGTCAGTACAAACGACACCACTACAAACTCATAATGCCCATACCTGGTCCTAGAGGTTGTCTTATGAATGTCTTCTTCCTTGATTCTTACCTGATGGTATCCTTGCCTCGGGTCAATCTTTGAAAATATATTTTCTCCTCTTAGCTGATCAAAGAGATCATCAATTCAGGGTAAATGATACTTGATATTTATAGTGTACTTGTTCAGTTGTCGTAAGTCAATACACAACCTCAAGGTTCCATCCTTCTTTTTGATAAAAAGTATTGGTGCTCCCCAAGGTGCAACACTTGGACGTATGTACCCTTTCTTCAACAATTCTTCCAACTACATTTGTAATTATTTTAATTATGGTGTGCTCATTCTGTAAGGTGTTTTTGACATCGGGGCAACTCCTGGCACTAAATCAATTGAGAAATCTATCTCCCTTATTGGTAGCAATCCGGGTATTTCTGGAATATGTCTTCAAATTCCTGTAGCACCGATAAATCTTTGAGGCTTGGCCCCTTTGTATCCACTGACTCCTCCACATGAGTTGTATACAGTTGACATCCTTTTCTAAAACATATTTTCAGTTGTAAGGCCAGAATCTCCCTTATAGAGATGGGTCTTGGAACTCCTTTCACGGTTCTTTGTTTTCCATTTCCATCAAGACATGTAAATGTCTTGTTATGACAATCTAGGACAACATGTTGCTTTTCCAACCAATCCATCCCAATCAGAACATCATAAGACCCAAATGGTATGATATTTAGATCAGTACTAGTATTCATGCCATTAAGACTTATGGAACAACCTCTGACCATATCATCGATTCTTCTTTTGGTTCCAGTGGCTAATTGAACCAAACTTGATTTTCCAAGTTTAATTTTCTCCAAATGTAATCTATCTACTATATTAGGATCAATGTAACAATGGATTACTCCTGAATCAATCAAAATAGCAGCAGGTTGATTTATGATCTTACCTTCCACCTCGATCATATTGGACTAGTACTTTGCTTATCGGTCATTTAAAGCTGCATAGATTCTTCCCATATCTTCGAATTTTGTAGCCTCTTGGATGTTGTGCACAGTATTCACTCTGTCCTTTCTGTGTGGGAAATCCTTGTATAGGTGATCTTCTTTGCATCCCCAACATTGGATTGGTGGTCTTTCCCTTTTTCCCAAGGAATCTTCCTTCTTGAAATCCCCTTTAGCATACTGATTGTGTTGATATCTATTTGGATCATTCCTATTGAAGGGATATTTGAATCCTTTCATCCTCTAATCGAACATCGCATTCTTATTGTCCTTCCAATATATCTATAGGGATTCTCTTCCCTAGCCTTTCTCATACAAGTATTTATCCTTCTTGGTGGCCTCAGTCAAGGTCTTGGGTTCATCATACTTGATCTTTTCCTTATAGAAGGATGGAAATCCACTTATAAATCTTTGTTTTTCACCTTATCATCACCAATGAACCTGACATACTGTAACAATCCCAAGAACTTCTTCTCATATTCTGCCATAGTCATGCTTCCCAACCTGATTTCAAAGAACTCCTGCATTTTCTTGTCATAGAAATGATCTGAGAGGTACTCCTTCTGGAAGTACTTCTTGAACTGTTTCCAAGTGATCCTACTTTCATCAACATGCTCCACTTGCTTCAGTTGGTCACACCACACTGCAGATTTCCCATGTAAATGGTAGGTGGCAATCCTAGCTTCCGGGTTTGATGAATAGTTATGCAACTGAAAATGTATCTGGAGCCCAAGCAACCATGCTTCGACATCATCTTCCCTTTCTCTTTCACCATCGAAGGAAGGTGGATTGAGCTTCCTCCGCTCTCCCTGCAAACAATATACCTCTTGTTTCCTTCTCTGGTGTCTAACAGGAGACACTTCTAGACTGCTTATGGGATCATATGATGCATAAAAATTTCTTCCTAAGTAAGGAGGTGAGTGGTGTCCATGAGATCTACTAGCACTTCTAGAATAACCATCTCTTCCATGAGCATATCCTCTTTCATGACACCTACCTTCTTTCTCTTGTCTTGAGTTTGATCCCTTCTTCATTTTCCTCTGCAACTGATTTAATCTCTGCAACACTCGATCATTTATTTGGATTTTCTCTCTCATCAATCTCTCATTGTATTCTTTGTAGCTTTGCACTTCCATCTTCAGGATTCTTACCGTTTCTATTAACGTTTCCTTCTTTGCTTTTCCCTTGCGCCCATTGGAGTCTATCCCTGCATTACCAACTTTGGTATTCTGGCCTTCAACCTCGTTTTCATGACTGGAGGATCCCTCGCCTTCTTTCATTTCCTCAATATGCATCTTGAGTTGATGCGCTTAAGCCTCCTAATTTTGCAAAATGTGCAAGCGACCATCTTGTTAGAATTATGTTTATGATAGGAAATTTTTTTTTCCAAACCATGCTACATGTCTCTTTCTTGTTTTTTTCATGGATATTATATCCCCATTCTTCGAAAATAACAGTTTCCTTTTATGCTTGGATAACATAGAGTTTCACCCTGTGCAAGTGATTCCTTCAAACCACCTCCCAAGGTGATCATGACTAGAAACCGTGGATAAATCCTCCCTTAGCACTTTTCTGTATCGAAGACAACCAAATATTCCCTTAGCTCTCCTTTCCTCATCTCTCGAACTGCATACGACCATGGTCATGACCGTGCACTTAGCAGAAAAAAGATTGTCTAGAGCTTCATGACTTTGAGACTTTCAACCAAGACCATATCAACGGTCCTTGTCCTCTCTCATGATCGACGATTGAGATCCACTTCAGGACTCTGGGCTTCGGGAGTCTCAACTTTCCTCACTTGACTCCTACCAGAACACCTTTACCCAAAGTTCCTGATCTGTCGACATGTGTCCTCCCACAGATCAGCGGCTTTGAATCGTTTCGGTTCTTTGGGCTTCAGATGTTTCAAACTTCCCTCCTGCATTTTCTCTCGTAGTGCTTTCACCCGAAGTCGACGATCCTTCGATGCGTGTCCTATGGAATCAACGCTCTATATATATTATGGCCTTCAGGTCTTCAGGATTTTCGACCCAATGCAACCTAACACACCTTTCCCTTCTGGGGTGCCCAATCTTCCGGACTGCATGATTTGTCTCCATGTGGCGAAACGGTGGAAGAGGACACATGGCCCAACCAGGCGGGTGACACGTGTCACGTTACAATCAATTTTTCAATGTTCCAAATTCCAAAATATTATTGACACATGGCACACATCCCATGTATCCATGTCATCCTAGGTTATGTCATCCTGCCTCATCACTTCGGCTCTTCAAACTTGAGGGCTTTGGGAGTTTTCAAACTAGCACACTTTCAATTCTCCCGAACTCTGAATTTTTGAACTGGCCAATCTGTCCCCATGTGTCCTCTTGGATCAGATGACCAAGATTCACTTTGGGTATTCACCCAGAGTCCACAGATATGCTCCATGTGTCCTCCTCAATCTGACGGCTATGATTTCTTTGGGGCTCCAAACTTCAGAGATCTCAAATTTCAAACTTATTTGGCCCCATTGGCTTTTATCTGAAGTCACAGATCTGGTGATGCATGTCTCTTGGAAGATCAATGGATGAGATCTTCTCGGATGATCAGATGGTTGAGGTTTGCTTCGGCTCTCTGGATCTCCGGGCTTCGGGAGTCTCAAACCTCAAATGAAAACCTCTAAAACAGATTCCTCCAGAGTTACTAATCCGCTGACACGTAACCTCTTGGAAATTGATGGTCAAGATCTACTTCGAACGATCCGACAATCATCGCTTACTTCAAGTCTCTGGCTCTCTAGGCTTCGGGAGTTTCAAAACTCAACTTCTCCTCTCTCTCTCTTTCCCAGAGTGCTTTCACCCAGAGCACATGATCGACTAACGCGTGTCCTCCTATGGATCAACGGTACCCAACTACTTTGGATATTCATAGTTTCGATGTTTGAGATGTAACCTGTCACATCACTGCATGCCTTTCAATTTGCGGGGGCATGCATTGACAGTTTGGAGTAAAACACTTTTTGCCCCGCAATTATCCTGATGCCGACACGTAACCCCTCAGGGAAACCATGGTTTGAATTGCGCGACCACCTTGGGAATTATCTCCTGTGCAAATCAGTTCCCCACAATGCTTGTTGGTCGCTAATCTCTCTCTTCAAGGGGATCCAATGGTTGCGACCTTTAACCTTTCTTCCCTTTCATCGGATGACCTCTATTTATCGGTCCTCTAATCCAGTGATCCTATATCTCCCCGATCCTACGGTGGAAATCACTCCTGAATTAAAAAGGAACAATCACGATCCTTCAAACCCTCACAAAGTTTCTATGACGTTTCATCTCCTGTGTAGCTTCTGCAATGCCATTCCTCCTAAGCTTTTCAACTTCCCGGTCAGAGTTCAATCTCAACCACATGATTCTGACCAATAGACCTGACCCATACTAGCCTGGTGTTTCAACCAAAATCTCTAATACCAAACTGTAACATACCCAGCCACCCACAGGTCGGGTACGCTACCTGCAAGCCCGCCCTCAGACTTATTTCTCTTATAGATACCTTATTTAGTCATTAAGGATGAATAAGATAATAGATTTAAAAACATGCACAACAATATCCAACAAGCATGCATAATCTAAAGATTACGTTAAATGATAATTAGATATACACAACGGAAATACATTCATACACATGTAGATGATAATTAAATTACACAGCAGAAATACATTCATACATAGGTAGGGATATCACGATAGAGAGCACTTATATTTATGAAATATGACATCGACTAACTGTAAACCAAGGAAGTTCCACCCAACTGTAGACACTATTGCTCCAAATATCAACAAAAGTGTCACCTCCAAGCCAGGGCTATGAATCCACAATGACGGTTCCAGAGTGTACTTGGGTTCCCAAACCATTCGTCTCTCAATCTCTCACAGGTTTCCTGACACCCACAACAATCCAAGTACCCATCTCTCTTCTACCCATCATGTGCCACCCAAGAGAATGGATCTCCACCCTTCGCTGCCATGCAGTCCCTCAGGCAGTCCTTCTCCTTCCTTCTAGGGATTTTAGCACAGCTGGTCCAGAATCTCAATGTTGGAACTCTCAAGACTCACAGTTGTGAGAAAAACAGGGCACATGCCAATGAATTTCAGACATGCAAGCCGTATGTCATGACTAGATCACACCAATGACCATTATGGCCAACTATCCCATGGCTAATTCTTCAGCAGCTTCGTTTCCTTTCGCCTTGCCAACCAAGACGCAGGTGAGGATGGGTCGATGAATGGGTCAGGGAGTGCATGGGAGTGTGTGAGGGAAGAATGAGTGAGTGAACGAGAAATCAGTGACCAAGTCATCAGTCCAACCCCCCCATTAGACCAGAGGTGATTTTAAGTAACTTCGGGGGGAAAAAAAGAACCTCCTGGCCTTCCCCAAGAAATTCACATAATTGATCCCCTCCCTTAGACAAAAAGGGCAATAAGAAAATAGGAATAACACTTATTCCCTCAAGCTCCCTCTCTTGTGGAATCATAGCCCACTATAACTCTAGTCCTTGTCCATCTAGTAGCCAACAATGTGTTTATTATTGTTAATAATCAAAACATTACATTTCTTGGGCATATTGTCCCTTCAATAATTGTCTGGGCACTCTAGCCTCTCAGCATTGTAACAATACATTATTTAAAATGGGGGCTCAAAACCTAGTGTGTTACACTAGAATAGGTGGCAGTTCACTCCCGTAACTGCTGGTGTGTATCTATATCACTCTAGACCACCACTATGGAGCATTGGTTATCCTCCAGTCGAACTCATTCAGTTATACATAGTACATCATGTGTAAATTATTCATTATTCATAGCAGTTAATGAGAATTATTTCATTCTTTCTCTCCTTCTTCTTCTTTCTTCTATTGTCTCTGCAAATGTGTGTATTATTGTTTATATAGATCTATTTTGTATAGGTTCAACACATTTACAATATGTACAGAATCATGCTACATATATACTTACAGAAATTATAGTAAGCTTGCCAAGTTGGACCAGTGGGCCCTTGCCGATGCCAACGGGGCAACTTAGAGGGAACTCACAGAATAATAATCTTTAAAGAACACACGGAGTAAATGAAATTCATTTCATATTAATTCTTCATCAAGTTTACAAACATAATATGTTCATAAATCCAATCTACAACATAACAATTTATCCCCTTGGCTTAGAGCCATAACTCAATTTATATACTTTTTACATTACAAATTTGGCTCTAGACAAGAAAATCCATAAAAAAACAAATCACAACCATTGTCCATCAATGGATTTTGAGTACAACCATTATCTAATCAAGGAAAACTATTTTCCACAAATCTGGGCATGATCCTTGAATTTTTGAATAATTGGCAATTTAGGCAAATTGGCCTCAAAGAACCCTTCATATATTCTAGGTAGTAGATGATTTTTCCAAACCATTTTTGGGTTTTCAATATGGTTGGGTTATAGACAAACCCATATGGTTGTTTTGAAAGATAATATCCCATCCGTACACAACGCGAGGCGCAATCTGGCCATTTAGAAATATTTGATGATTTTAGGTTGAATCGTTCCCCCTGAGATGGAGGTCCACACGTGTGATATCGGTGAATTTTGGAAAATGGGTCCTCATGAAAATGTCGCTTTGGAAAAAACCCATATTCCATAATTTTGAGATTCATCTTTATCTACATGGAATTATAGGTTCAAATCTAGTACTGGAATCCTGTAGGATGCTGGTACCAGAACCCTGTAGGCAGTTGTTTAGTACCAGACTAGCACAGTCATAAATATGGGTACCGGACCAGAAAAATAGTGGTACTGGATGGAGATGGTACTGGAAGAGATGTAGAGCTAGTACTGGATGGAGCTGGTACCAAAAGAGGCACAAAGTAGTGGTACTAGATCGCTGCAAAGTACCGGATCAAGAGGAGTATTGGTACCGAATCAGGCAGAGTACCGGATCAAGCGGTTGTTGTAGTACCAGACTAGTGGTAGTATCGGATGGAGCTTCTTAATTAATAGTCAAAGTAATTAGGAGAATAATAATCATTAATTATTCGATTCTAACCATTAATAAACCACATAAATCATGACTAAATGAATATTACCTCATGTACAAAAAAAAATTTAAATGACATGTCTGTTGAGGAAAATAGGCAGAGAGTGCATATGTATGAGGAAAAAATGGTTAGGATATGGGACAAGATAAGGAAATTGGAGATGACAAAAATGAGGCTCAACATTTCCCCCATGCCTTATCCATTGTGTGTCCTCATGCAACAATTATCTTCAAATTTTCAAAATTGATGATACCCCTCACTCAATCAAGTATTCCTTGAAAATTTCTCTTTTAAGTAACCTGCTATACAATATAAAATTCTTGGCCTATGCTTCACACTTCTTATCCATGGCAAAGTAGTTATGATGGAAAAGTGGAGTCATGAGTAATATATTAGATCTGTTAGTGATTTGATGTTAAGTCTTATCCAATATGTTGTGGATCATAGTTAGGAGAAAGGTTTGGATGTGATTATAATATGATTATAGGTTAGTGGTCAAGATTTTTCATAATGACTTTGACTAATAGGCCCCCCTGGCTAGATTACCTTTAAAACAAAAGTGATATAAGCATAGTTTAGATCTCATTTAAAGGCAAGAACACATAAAATAATACATCCCAAGATGATTAACTTGTTTCTTATCCAAGTTTTTAGAGATGAAGTTCTTCTTGCTTAGGTAAGGTGAATTACATATACTGACAATCCCACTTTCATGAAAACCTACTTATTTTAAAGATAGAACCTTAAATTGGATACTTGAAGGTTCTTAGGAACATCATTCAAGAGATATAAAGATCATCTCCTAGTCTTGATTTGATAATGATTTTTCTGAAATACAACTGATCTAGGTGGATATTGGTGGCCACCCACCTTTTCCAACTGGCTCAAAACAGCTTTATGGCAATTTTGGCAATTTACTATTTTTAGCAGGTTTTAACTTCCAGGGCCATTTTGAGGGCCTAAATGAAGGTTTTTCACGATTGAGGTTCTCAACGATAGAAAAAGGCGTGATTGAGCCCCTATAATTAATCTCCTCGACAATACCTTTCCAACGAGCTATCACACGCCTAAAACGGAGATCGTACGCAAAAATTACGACCCCGGGAAGTTGATGCACCAACTTGCCCAAACAGGGCCCACATGACTTTTGGCGCTTCATCTCCTAGGGTTAGGTTTTTGGATGTCTAGGAATTTTGGCATTCCTGATTATTGAAAAAAGGCCTCTAGAGCCTCATTGTAACCATCTTCTTGCAAATGCGAGTAGCCGTCACATCTCTTCTCAGAGATAAGCTGCCACCATTCTAGCGAGTCTTTCACTCTGTATTTTTATAGCCTCTGCACATTTCTTTCATCAATAGAAATCGTGTATTACTATATATTTGTGTTTATGGTTGCATCTCTGATATATTTCTGTTATATTACTGGATATACGTGATATCTCTGTGCATTACTTTATTATATCTCCGCTCTCATTTCGTGCCGAAAATAATCTGGATCAACAACCAAAGTGTGTTTTGGTTTCCTAGCTTGTTTTGTTTCCACCATGCATAATTTAGAATAGTTCTATGCTCATGACACTAGAATTACCTTTCTTACTGGTGTCATGTAACTCTGTTGATTACGAATCCCGGATTGATAATTAATGAGTGCATTATACTAAAAATATAAGTAGAACAACATTTCGGCATCGTTGTTGGGGAGTTGCAAATGGTAGGAAGTGATTTTTATCTTAGATTGTTTGCATAGTTTCTGAATGATTTTAATGTCTGCTTGAGGGAGGAGGATAAAATGATTAATATGTGAGCGAAGAGCCACACGACCACTAGAGTGGGGTTCTTTGAAGCCAGGTCACCTTATTACCTTCTAGATAGAATTAGGACTTTCAATTCAGTTAAGAATCAAATTTCCATTTTATGCATAGATATAGAGATAATAAAGGTATATTTTCAAGATCTAAAGATTAAAAAACAACCCCCCCCCCCCC
>ML812169.1:221972-236436 GCA_009831015.1 Picea engelmannii
GCAGGAAAAATTCCAAGAGGAGAAAGTTCAAGGGGAGCCAGTGAGGCTCCAGAAGAAGAACCTAAAACGAAAGAATCAATATTGGGGTAGATAGAACGTGAGTCTGCTAAAGGAGACACACAAAACCCAGTTTCTGAACCATCCATCAGTGGAGGAGGAACACCTAGCGAAATGGTAGAAGAAGAAGGAAATGTAGCCACTGAAACTTAGACCTTTAGGTTTCCAATCTTGGATATTTCCAGAAACATCGGCATGAAAAACATCCCACTATCATCGTTACCCACTTTCAGAGGTATGTCAACTGAAGATCCAGACTTATTTTTATTCGATTTTGGCATATTATGTAGAAGCTATAACTACTCAGACGATGCCTAGAAACTTAAGCTCTTCCCTGCCACAATGAAAGATTCACCCTTAAGATGGTTCATGAGCTTAGGAGAAAATACAATTCTCTCTTGGGATCAGATGAAAGATACATTCTTATGGAAATACCAAGACTATTGTAAGGATAATGCTAAAAATGACATTTTTAAAATGCAGCAAACAAAAGATGAAAGCCCTGAAGACTACTTAGAAAGGTTCTTATACAACTATCAGAAATCAAAATTATTCACCACAGACCCAGTTGTAGTAAGAACTGTATTTTTGAAATGCATTAGAGATGACTGCATAGAAGTTTTAAACTTGTTAAATTCAGGAGATGTGCACCAAAATCCTTTTTTATAGCTCATAGATTACTGTAGAAGATACTCAAGAGGACTAGCTAAAATAGGCAAAGCACCAAGAGATTCTTTTCATAGAAATACAAGACAAATTTCAGGGACTGTCACCAGAATTGAGTTAGAAAACTTACTGGATAACTTTAAAACAAACATCTTGAGCACAATCAGAAACCAGTTAGATACCCTAAAACTAAAAAAGAAACAAGAAGAAGAGGTTTTTTTAGCAATTTTTTGTCCTAGATGTTGAAAGAAGCATAGTGAGAAAGAATGCCCATTAAATGTCATAGAAATGAGTAGCCTGTGTACTCTAGAGCACCCCACATCTCAGTGCCCAACTTTTATTGAGCTACAAGCCATGTATAGGGGCGGAGGAATCTCACAAGAACCATTATACCCTTCCAAAAGACCTTGGAGAGCACAAAACCCCAATGCATTTTATGACCCTAATGCACAGTATCAACAACAACAATGGGGTCCTTCCCCAATTTCCTATCAACAATGAACACCTCAAAATATCAAACTCAGCCTTGGAAACAAAGTTGGAGGGGACCTGTGTATGGGAATCCCTTTTACCCTACATATCTACAGTATCCTACAAACATTTCCCAATTACTACTTGGATTTAACCCACCACAGATACAAGCTTTACTTCCACCTCCTATACAACAACAATTTATAGTCCCCTTGAACCCTAATCAACAACAACAAGTACCTATAAATTCCAATCAACACACTCATTTATCTCCATGTCTTGATCATTTATGAATGACTGTGAGTTGATTTGTTAGCATAGTTTGATTCTATGTTTTGAATTTTGAGTAAGAGTAATGTGTGGATTGAAAGCAAGTTTACTGTAGACCCTAGTCGCTGACCTATTGAAGCGGCACGGGCCCACCACCCAACAAAGGTCAGCATCCTTATATATTAGTGTTAGTATTTGATTTCAATAGTATAGATGTTAGACTAGTTGAAGCTTGGATCCTTTCAGATGATAGCAGTATAGTTAAATTTAGAGTTTCGATTATATGATTGTTTAGAGATATTTACTTACTCTGTTTTGCATATGCTCTCTCTGTTTTATGGATTTGATTTTGTTTCATGGATATGGATGTTGGCAGCAGTAGTCAGGCATATTTGAAGGAGAACTAGTGATGTTCACAACAACACATTGTGAACCACAGTATACTCAATATATTGACTATTGAACTACCCATGCTATGTCTTGATGATTGATGTGTGATTTCCCTTTCAGAAGTGTGATTGCATAGTTAACTTTCTGGTTCAGATAGTAGAGTTGATCTATCAAAATAAATCCATATCATACTTGCATGTCCCATAATGGAGTAGATAGCCTCTCTGTGAAAGACAACCAAAGTGTGTTTCGGTTTCCTAGCTTGCTTTGTTTCCAACATGCATAATTTAGAATAGTTCTATGCTCATGACATTAGAATTACCTCTCTTACTGGTGTCATGTAACTCTGTTGATTACAAATCCCAGATTGATAATTAATGAGTGCATTATACTAATCATATAAGTAACACAACATTTTGGCATCGTTGTCGGGGAGTTGCAAATGGTAGGAAGTGATTTTTATCTTAGATTGTTTGCATAGTTTTTGAATGATTTTAATGTCTTCTTGAGGGAGGAGGATAAAACTATTAAGACGTGAGCGAAGAGCCACGCGACCACTAGAGTGGGGTTCTTTGAAGCCAGGTCACCTTCTTACCTTCTAGATAGAATTAGGACTTTCAATTTAGTTACGAATCAAATTTCCATTTTATGCATAGATATAGAGATAATAAAGGTAGATTTGCAAGATCTAAAGATTAAAAAACAACCCCCCCCCACTAATCGAACTGACATTGGTGCAGGAAAAATTCCAACAGGAGAAAGTTCAAGGGGAGCCATTGAGGCTCCAGAAGAAGAACCTAAAACGGAAGAATCAGTACTGGGGAAGATAGAACGTGAGTCTGTTGAAGGAGACACACAAAACCCAGTTTCTGAACCATCCATCAGTGGAGGAGGAACACCTAGCGAAATGGAAGAAGAAAAAGGAAATGTAGCCACTGAAACTTAGACCTTTGGGTTTCCAATCTTGGATATTTCTGGAAACATCGGCATGAAAAACATCCCACTATCATCGTTACCCACTTTCATAGGTATGTCAAATTAATATCCATAATTATTTTTATTCGAGTTTGACATATTATGTAGAAGCTATAACTACTCAGATGATGCCTAGAAACTTAAGCTCTTCCCTGCCACAATGAAAGATTCAGCCTTAAGATGGTTCATGAGCTTAGGATAAAATACAATTCTCTCTTGGGATCAGATGAAAGATACATTCTTATGGAAATACCAAGACTATTGTAAGGATAATGCTAAAAATGACATTTTTAAAATGCAGCAAACAAAAGATGAAAGCCCTGAAGACTACTTAGAAAGGTTCTTATACAACTACCAGAAATCAAAATTATTCACCACAAACCCAGCTGTAGTAAGAACTGTATTTTTGAAAGGAATTAGAGATGAATACATAGAAGTTTTAAAATTGTTAAGTTCAGGAGATGTGCACCAAAATCCTTTTTCAGAGATCGCAGATTACTATAGAAGATACTCAAGAGGACTAGCTAAAATAGGCAAAGCACGAAGAGATTCTTTTAGCAGAAATACAAGACAAAGCTTAGGGACTGTCACCAAAATTGAGTTAGGAAACTTACTGGAGAAATTTAAAACAGACATCTTGAGAACAATCAAAAACCAGTTAGATACCCTAAAACTGAAAAAGAAACAAGAAGAAGAGGTTGTTTTAGCAATTTTTTGTCCTAGATGTTGAAAGAAGCACAGTGAGAAAGGCCACCCATTAAATGTCATAGAAATCAGTGGCCTGTGTACTCTAGAGCACCCCGCATCTGAGTGTCCAACTTTTCTTGAGCTACAAGCCATGTATAGGGGAGGAGGAATATCACAAGAACAATCATACCCTTCCAAAAGACCTTGGAGAGCACAAAACCCCAATGCATTTTATGACCCTAATGCGTAGTATCAACAACAACAATGGGGTTCTTCTCTAATGTCCTATCCACAATGGACACCTCACAAGCTCAAACTCAACCTTGGAAACAAGGTTGGAGGGGACCTGTGTATGGGAATCACTCTTACCCTACATATTCACAGTATCCTACAAACATTTCCCAATTACTACCTGGATTTAACCTACCACAGATACAAGCTTTACTTCCACCTCCTATAGAACAACAATTTGCAGTCCCCTTGAACCCTAACCAACAACAACAAGTACCTATAAATGGCAATCAACACACTCATTTATCTCCATGTCTTGATCGTTTATGAATGAATGTGAGTTGAGTTGTTAGCATAGTTTGATTCTATGTTTTGAAGTTTGAGTAAGAGTAATGTGTGGATTGAAAGAAAGTTTACTATAGACCCTAGTCGCTGACCTGTTTAAGCGGAAAGGGCCCACCGCCCAACAAAGGTCAGCATCCTTATAGATTAGTGTTAGTAGTTTATTTCAATAGTATAGAGGTTAGACTAGCTGAAGCTTTGATCCTTTCAGATGATAGCAGTATAGTTCAGTTTAGAGTTTTGATTATATGATTGTTTAGAGATATTTACTTACTCTGGTTTGCATATGCTCTCTCTGTTTTATGGATTTGATTTTGTTTCATGGATATGAATACTGGCAGCAGTAGTCAGACATATTTGAAGGAGAACTAGTGAAGTTCATAACAACACATTGTGAACCACAGCATACTCAGTATATTGACTATTGAACTACCCATGCTATGTCTTGATGATTGATGTGTGATTTCCCTTTCAGAAGTGTGATTGCATAGTTAACTTTCTGGGTCAGATAGCAGAGTTGATTTGTCAAAATAAATCCATCTCATACTTGCATGTGCCATAATGGAGTAGATAGCCTCTCTGTGAAAGACAACCAAAGTGTGTTTCGGTTTGCTAGCTTGCTTTGTTTCCAGCATGCATAATTTAGAATAGTTCTATGCTCATGACATTAGAATTACCTTTCTTACTGGTGTTTTGTAACTCTGTTCATTACGAATCCCGGATTGATAATTAGTGAGTGCATTATACTAATCATATAAGTAGTACAACATTTTGGCACCATTGTTGGGGAGTTGCAAATGGTAGGAAGTGATTTTTAGCTTCGGTTGTTTGCATAGTTTTTGAATGATTTTAAATGTTGCTTGTTGGCACCGGAACAGACCCAGGGTTCAACGCTCAAGAGCGCACCAACAAATCCATAACTATCGACCCTTTGAAAAACACCTGCAAAGCAAATGAAGTCTCACCCGAGGTAGAGGCAGGGGTGGTTGCAGGACTCAGGTGTCTACAACCTTAGATGGGACACAAAACTATGATTATATTTCTTACAATGCACTTAGCATCAATTATTTCCTAACATACACTCATTAATACACTTCGCAGAAAGCACAGAGCACCGTTGTAATTACTCAAATCTATCACTTAGCAATGATAAATAGGTTATACTCAATAGATTAAACACTTAGCATCTTATGTATCACATCTAGTGTGCATTCATATCTCATAAGAACAAAGAATCAATAGATGTATCTAAACATATCAAAGCACTTAACAAGAGAGAGACAAACACATCAACACAATACACAGAGTTACTGTGGTTCACCCCCACCCTGGGGCTACGTCCACAAAGTCTTCTTTATATTATCTTGGTCAAGCAGTTACAGCATAGAGCTTCAATGACCATTACTTTGCACGGGACAAAAGATCTATGCAGCTCGCTAGATCCCTCTTGCTTTCACTCATCACAAAGCCTTCTATAGTCTCTCATAGAGACTTTCACTCAACTCCGCAAGTCTTACACAAAGTGCACAGAGCCTTACGATACTTGATCAAACAGATCCTACTACTAGCACTAAGCCTTCAAGATCCTACCCCGCATAGGACAAGATATCTGCAAAGCTCTCTAGATTCTCTTTCCCCGGGTAGATCCAAGCACTAAGACTTCTCACACTCTATGCACTCAGCACTTATTACAGCATGTATAGAGCTCTTACAGTCACACAGAATTTTGATCACATAGATCCAAATTATGCACTAAGCCATCGAATAGATAGGGACTCTTTTCTTACATGGCCTAGACCTCTAATTATACATAGAAAAAGGCCTCAACAAGGGCCGACATCCCTTTCCCATTACAATATTCCCCAAAAAACCCGAAAAGGTTCCACAAAAGGTGGCGAGATCCCGTGATCTCCGCTTCACCATGCACTCCGTCTTCGATAGGCATTCGAAGTACAAAACAGTCAACTATGACCAAGTATTCCTCAAAACTTGGTCGAGGGCCAACATGCCCCCAACACTCACCTATGACTCATCCCGAGTCACTCTTCTCTGGGCAACTTTGTCTCGAATGCCTAGAGCTTCGCTCGAGCTACTTCGACATATTTCTTTGCTACTTCTTCTTGCTCGAAAAACTCCTGAATGAGTGCATTACTAACTGGTCCTTCTAAGCGCTGCTCTACTGTGTTCACGACCTATTCTAGGTCTGTCCCTTGGCTCTCAATCTCTAAGAATAGTTGACCTGCCCTGTCCTACAAAGGTTGAAGTTGTTGCGTCACTTCCATGACCTTTCTCTAGATCATATGAATATGTTGCTGCATGACACGTTGTTCGTGGGACCTCTTCATTTTCTCTATTGTCGGTAGGGCCTTCAGCTATACCTGTAACTTCTCAGCTTGGTACTTCACCTGCTAGAGCTGTGACTCCAATTTATGCAATTCAGGGTTCTTGGATAGGTTCTCATGTATATGCGCACTTCTACTACTTAATTGCTTACATTCTTCAGTGAGTGCCTTAATCCTTTCTATTTTACTTTGGGCATTCACTTCTCATTGGTCACGTTCTTCTTGTGGATTACTCAGTATATCTTGGAGCTCTAGTTCTAATACTCTTTGTTGCAGTTGTTGAATGACTTCAGCAAGCTTCATTACTTGGCATTCTATGGGTTCTTCTGCCTTCTGTTCTAAGCCAGTCACAAAGTGAAATGTTATGTTGACTGCTTCTTCGATTCTGATCTGCTTTGCGAGTAGCTACTCCTTTTATTTCTGGATTTTCGCTCCGTCTTCTTCAAATTTCGCTAGGATGGCATCCTTCTCTTGCTGTGCAGCTCGGCGTTGCTCTATGATTTCCTCCTGTGCTTTCTATAGGGACTGTGTAACCTGTGTTGTTGCTTCTTCTATGTTCTGAAGATGAACTTCAACTATGTTGGCGATATTACGGAGTTGAATTGATTCATCTCCCTCTTCTATTGTTCCTTCTAGCAGAGGCATCGTAGGTGTTGCGCGGCTAGACTGAAGTGATGGATGCACTCCTCGAAGCTCGGTTTCAATTCTGTTGTACATCGTTTCTTGCTTGGCCTCCTGATTTTCTGTGATCTCTTCTATAGCTTCATTCAAAGTCGTGAGGCAAAATCTGAAGTCATCTGGATTGAGCGTGGTCTTCATCTTGGTAATGGTCGCTTTGGATTTCTTCTTAACAGAAGACTTCAAAGGTGACCCTTTTCTTTTCTTTAGAACTTCGACTTCGTCTTCTGGTTGTTGTTCAAATTATTCTAGGTCTTCATCATTACCTTCTTAATCTGGTGTGACAGAAGCTATCCTTACAGAGCGACGATCCACATCTTGAACATCTTCAGTTTTCTTCATCTCCTTTGTCTTCTTTGTCTTCTTTGTCTTCTACGTCTTACTGGGCCTAGGTGTGTCCTGTGTAGCTTCTGGGATGTTGATATCTGAAATATCCACTCGATCTGTTGCAACGAGGAGGTCCACCGAACATTCCTTGGTGATCTCTTCAAGGTCTTCTTCTGTCGGTTTATAATAGGACTACAACTGTTCTTGGTCCTCATTAGCACGTGGAGTTAGGTATATGAAGTGGAAGTCCACGCTGAACTTCATTAAGGGTCTAAATATGGAGTGTGTTTGGAGTAATGCGAGGTGTCTCTTGTATTGCGGTCTTCAACTGGATGTAGTATCTATGAAAGAGGGTATTTGACTGCCATTGCCTATTCATATATGTCGTGTACCATAATGTACTAAACTTCACAGTCAATGGCTCAAACGGTAGGGTTTCAGGAAAAACGACATCCTTTGTCATCTCCCATGCTATGAAGGAAAACAGGATGAGAAGCCAGCTGAAGTGGAACTCATATCCTTGGTCTTGCGCTTCTCTGCAATCCAATTCAAGTTGATCTGCTAAGTACTTCGACCAGTTCATTTGGACTCCTTCTACGCATTTTCCTACGAGATCAACTACAAACCCAGATACTTGCATCGGTCTTTTCTTGTAGACTAACTTCCCTGCGATCATCTGACAGATGAGGCACACTGTGCCACTATCAAGAGAGGTTACCTTGTAACCTCCCGCGCCTTTTTCAACATTTCCATAGGCCTCTTTAATCTTCTGTGAAAGAGCGCGATCCGTGGTCTTTCCAAGGTAATAGTCTTGCGGGTCAGGGCCCTGCATGCTTGTTAGGACCACATAATGTACCTTTTTGCCTATAATTTTTGCCACTATTATACTCTTGATCACCCATATTTAAACTCATACTGTCACTTTATCTGATCATTCCAAAGGTATACAATGTCCCTTCTCATTACTATACGTTTAATCTGTTTTGCATAATATTTTACATCACTCTCGTACTTAACCATTGATTAGAAATGTATAAGTGTTCAAACTGTAGATTAGCATTTAAAGCTTGTTGCTGAAACACAGAGCTGTTACATAGTCCAAGGTCGCAGATGTTGAAACACAGGGCTGTTACACCGTCCAAGGTCGCAGATGATGAAACACAGAGCTGTTACACAGTCCAGAGTCGCAGATGCTGAAACACAGAGCTGTTACACAGTCCAGAGCTGCAGATGCTAAAACACATAGGAAACCTCTAGGACCAACGATGTTGAAACAAAAAGGAAGCCGTTACAGTCAGCAGTCAACAAGAACCAACCGTCGCTCCTACATAAGAATGCTGACACAGTCAAGAGAACAATTCACGTGGCTGAAATAGCCCACGAATTGCGATGCTGAAACAACAATCAACAGCAACGAGAAGAAGTTGTTACTCCAGCCGTAACAACAATACCTCATTCAGCACCTGTAATAGTATTTTGTTGCGCGGGACTAGGACATCCTATTCTAGTTTAGAAAGTAGATCCGACTAAAGATAGGACTCAGATACAGACTGTAATTTTTGATCAATTGTATCGAAGGGGTTCCCTCTTTAAATAAGAGGAAATCATCATTCGAGGGATCCAAGTTTTATGTATTGAGAAAGCTTCAGAGAGCGGGACGTACTTCATTTCCAGATTGTAATATGATACATTGACAGATGAATAGAAAACTGTTTTGAGCATCCTTCTCTAGCTTTTTCGTCTCAGGGGATTCTTGTGAGAAGGGAGGGCCCACCTTCTCCACAAGATTCACCCGTTAGTTTTAGAGTGTGTTAGTACAATTTCTGTTTATGCTTTGATTAACGTTTGTCTACTGAAACACTACTTTTAATGAATTCTTCTTTGCTGAAACACTACTGAACTCTGTCTCTAGTTTATTTTCACAAAGTTTATAATCCTTTTTAGAAGCAATCTTGTGTGATGATCTTTTGCAAGTGTGTTAGCCCGAGACTCGGTTAAGGGTTCCTTCTCAAAAAGGAAGGGATCAACATATCATGTTCTCTATAGATTTCAATCATTTCTGCAAGTGTGTTAGCTAGAGACTGGGTTAAGGGTTCCTGCTCAGAAAGGAAGGGATCAACATATCCTGTTCTCTGTAGATTTTAATCATTTCTGCAAGTGTGTTAGCCAGAGACTGGGTTAAGGGTTCCTGCTCAGAAAGGAAGGGATCAACATATCCAGTTCTCTGTAGATTTTAATCATTTCTGCAAGTGTGATAATTAGAAATAGGACTTAAGGTTCCTGCTTAGAAAGGAAGGAATTAATTGGTCATGTTTTCTGCTAGATAGAGTTAGCTTTCTCCACATTGTTGTTTCCATGAAAGTGTGTTAATCAGAATTAAGGTACTAAAGTTTCTGTTTGAGAGTAAGGGTCCTATTCTCTGGTTACATAACAGTTATTCTTTCCTGTTGCAATTGTTATTTTAATGTAATCCAGGATTCTTTAGATTAATTCTTAAATATCTGCAATAGGTAGGTTGCTTTCCTGTAATTCAAGTCAGAACTTCAGTTCGTTCAAAGTAAGTGTGATTAATATAGTTCCTTTAACTACAACTCTAAGTTTCTTTTGGAATTGAGCATATATAGTGTGTGGTTATCATTGAAATAACAGACTTCCCTGGGTTGATAATTTATGTAGCACTTTGATTGTTTGAGTTAATTAAGCAATTATAGTGACCAACATTTTGGCGCCGTTGCCGGGGAAGATAGCTATATATTTCAAAAGAACTTATGATTTTTTATTTTTTTTAGATAAAAAGATTGCATGAAAGACCCCAAAGACACTAACCCTACAGGTGGCAAAGGAAAAGGAAAAGGAGGAAGAAAGACTTACATTGACGAGATCATATCAAAGTCTGAATCTACTGCTCAACGACCAAACCTTCGAAAGTTCCAGCCTTCATTTTAAGCAATTTTTGGAACAGGGAAAGAAGTTTGGAGTCTTGAGATAGTCCAGAAGCCAGCAGGAAACATTGAGGATAGAGCAAGCGCAACAGGGGAGCAGACAAAAAACATGGATGAGTACAATGAAGAATTTCATCACGAAGAACAGGCGGGTCCTGAAGGAGAGGTAAATGATGAAAACTCTTTTTCTACACTAGGATTTCATATTGGAGATCTCCCTAGAGTAGCCCCCATGAAAAATATTCCACTCTCAGCATTACCTAATTTTCATGGTTTATCTTCAGAGGATCCCGATGAATTTCTTTTTGAGTTTGATATATTATGCAGAAGTTATGATTACGTTTCTAATGCTCAAAAATTAAAGTTATTTCCAGCAACACTAAAAGGAAATGCACTAAGATGGTTTATGAGTCTTGGAAGCCATGTAATAACAACATGGGACCAAATGAAATAGAAATTCTTGAACAAGTACCAGGACTACTGCCGAACAAGGGAAAAGAAGGAGGAGTTATTTAAGATGATGCAGAAAGAAGATGAGAATCTGGAGGAATTTGTAGAAAGGCTACAATACAATCTACAAAGATCCAGTCACCCCAATGTAAGTAAAGACATTCTTAAAACTATATTATTAAAAGGGGTAAGGGATGACTCTCTGTATATACTGAATATGCTTGGGAAAGGGGACATATCTAAGGAATCATACAATGAAATTGTTAATTTATGCAAAAGATGTTCAAGAGGAGCTTCAAGAAATAGATCAAACAGCAGGGACACCACATTTTCAAGAGTCCAAAAATCATCCAGTGGGGGAGCAACAAGAGTCGAGATAGGTAATCTACTTAAAGGTTTTAAAACTGAAATGTTAAGCTCTTTTGCCTCACAAATGGATACCCTACAGATTAAGAAAAAGCAAGCAGAAACGGAAGCAGCTTTGTCCATATTTTGTTCTCAGTGCAGAGATAAGCACCCACGAAGAGAATGTCCACTAGACAAAAAGCCAATCTTCACTATCTGTGATAAAGATCATGATACCCAAATTTTTCCATCTTTACCAGGGATCAAGACAGCGTTACAACCAACGGACGAAGAAGCTGAAGCTGTCTATCTGATGACACAAAGGAGGCAATGGAAACCGCGAGGACAAGGTATGAACTCTAACACGCCATTTGCATCTTCTAATCGTTGGAATAATTATTCTTCTTTCAATCAAATGAGTTACCCCCCCTTCAACCAAATGAAATACACTAATCAAATGAATTACCCATCCATGCAACAAACTTACCCACCCATGCAGCAAACTTACCCACCCATGTAGAAAAATAACCCACCCTTTGTTGATCCCTCAATGTGGACCCCTTGGCCTCCACAACAACAACAACCATATCAGAGCCAATGGAATCAAAACTGGAGAGGAAAACAACCCCCCTTTCAAAATCAACTACCTCAACCACAATTCCTGCAACCACTTTCCTTACCAGCTGGCACTTCCCCAAACAACCAAACGATAAGACCCCAGCTACCTGTACAACCTAACCCCAACCCAAATAATAAAGTTGTGCAGTGCATTGATATTTATAACCAGCCTACACTTTCTCTTCTCCCTGCACAATTCAACGATATTCATCTACGATCTGGGAGAATAGTGGAACCTACCATAGCTGATGTTACCTCTTCTGATAAAGAGGAAACAAAAGAGCATGATGTACCTGAAAAGGTACAATCATCCTCTAACAATGCTGTTGAAACAACAACAACACCATTTCCTGAGCGTTTAGCCTTAACTAAAACACATGAACCACCAGCCTTTAATCTTCTAGGGGAATTACAAAATTTATATGTCAAAATTCCTCTACTACAAGCACTTCGAGACATACCAATCTATGCTAGGACAATGCGAGATATTTGTGTTAAAAATCCAGGTAGGAAAACTAAGGATCCCCTTACAATCCATGTTATGGGAGACCTGTCTGCACTAATGTCAGGTAAAACTCCCCCAGTTAAATATGGTGATCCTGGACACCCTACCTTTACAGTACAAGTAGGAAAAATGATAATTCCTCGAGTCCTGGTAGACCTAGGTGCAGCCATCAATATCATGACTTTGGAAACCTTACAACTGCTACAATTACAAAATGAAGTCAGAGATACCCCAACTATACTAGAATTGGCTGATCGATCCACAATTAAACCAGAAGGAGTCATTGAAGACCTCAGTATCTTTGTGGAATCCTGGAATTATCTAGTTGACTTTACAGTGATGTAGCCCAAAACAAAGTTGGGGGGCCACCCTCTAATTTTGGGTAGACCTTGGCTGGCCACAGCAGATGCTTTTATTAGCTGTAGATTAGGTTCAATGACAATTTCAAACGGTTATGAAACCAAGAAGCTTACCCTCTATCCTCATGCTACACCCCTGGTTAATAACGATAACTCTGTCTGGGTAGATTTTGAGGATCAACCTACTCAACCCCTTTTGACTATCGGACAAGCTTTAAGCATGAAAGACTCCACAGAGGATGAACTAAACAATAATTTTATTTGCGAACCCTCCTCTGTAACTCCAGAAACTCATAATCAACTAACTGCATTGTTGGAGTTTGATAATCAAGAAAACCTCAATTCAGAAATCCCACTTCAAACATCTAATACCATCTTCTCTAAAAGCATACAAGTGGAAATTGAACCTGGAAAAACATTGAACATAAACCCTAATTTGACAGCAACTGAAACACAACAATTAATGAAGTTACTTCAGGAAAATAAAGAAGCATTCGCATGGGATTACACAGACATGAAAGGAATCTCTCCTCAATTATGTACCCATCGAATATATATTAAGGAGGATTGTCGACCAATCTGCCAACCTCAGCGACGAATGAACCCGAATTTAAGAGAAATCCTCAAAGAAGAACTTCAAAAACTGCTTAATGCAGGGTTTATCTATCCTATATCAGACAGTGAATGGGTGTCCCCGTTGGTGATAGTTCCTAAGAAAAACGGGAAATGGAGAGTATGTGTGGATTATAGAGCTTTAAATAAAGCCACTCAGACAGATCACTTTCCATTACCATTCATTGATCAAGTATTAGATAATTTGTCAGGGAAGAAATTTTTCTCATTTTTAGATGGTTTCAGTGGGTATAACCAGATCAAAATTGGACCTCAAGATCAAGATAAAACCACCTTTACTAGCCCTTGGGGAACCTTTTCTTATAGAGTTCTTCCGTTTGGATTATGTAATGCACCAGCAACCTTCCAAAGAGCAGTTTTAGGAATCTTTTCTGATATGCTTAATGACTCTATGGAAATCTTTATGGATGACTTTACTCCTTATGGTGTTTCTTTTCAAGAAGCATTGCAAAACCTTGAGAAAGTACTTAAACGATGCATACAAGCTCAACTCTCCTTAAGTACAGAAAAATGTCACATGATGATGAGTGAAGGAATAGTGCTTGGACATTTTATCTCATCTCAAGGAATTCAAGTAGACCCATCCAAAATACAAGTCATTAAGGATATTCCTACTCCCAAAACTCAGACAGAGGTAAGAATCTTTCTAGGACATGCTGGATACTATAGAAGATTTATCAAGAACTTTTCCAAAATAACTTCTCCCCTGTTTGTATTACTGATGAAAAATGTTGAATTTAAATGGATTGATCCTTGTCAAGAAGCATTTAATACACTTAAACATCAGTTATCTACATCTCATATCCTTAGAGGACCTGATTGGACACTTCCCTTTCACATATCCTCCGATGTTTCAGATACTGCAATAGGAGCTATTTTGGGACAGGAAGAAAATCATCTCCCTTATGCTATATATTTCATCAGCAAGAATATGTCCCCTGTTGAACTCAATTATACAGTCACCGAGAAGCAATTCTTAGCAGTTATCTATGCAATTAATAAATTTAGACATTACATTACTGGCTATTCTACCTTTGTCCATACTGATCACTCAGCTATCAAATACTTAATGAATAAACCTATCACAAATGCTAGAGTCACCAGATGGCTACTGTTATTGCAAGAATTTGATATTACAATTGTAGATAGACCAGGAAAAGAGAATGTAGTTGTTGA
>ML812169.1:237483-248756 GCA_009831015.1 Picea engelmannii
ATATCAAGAATAAGCAGTTCCAAAAAGGTAATTGGGCCCTACTGTATGATTCCCGGTTCAAAGAATTTCAAGGGAAACTGCGTACAAGATGGCTTGGACCTTACGAAGTAGACACAGTTTTCCCCAATGGAATAGTAAGGCTCATCACAATCGATGACTCCAAAACTCCATTACTTGTAAACGGTCATGGGCTCCGTCTGTACCAGCGACCTATTTCTAAAGAAGATTATAAGGCCACATGCATGGCAGACACCCATTTTCTCTTTGTTGAGGGGGTTTCTACCCCTAATTGCAATTAATTCTTCTAAGTTAATTTCTGTAGTATTATATTAGATTAGATTTTACTTACTAATAATCCCTGTCAAGAAATACCATGTTACAGTCGATTTTTGCAGATTCCCGATCGAAGCACAACCACTAGGAAAGGACGATCCTACTTCAAAGAGACAAGCTTTGCCGATGCTGAAACACCACTGTTCAGCACTGTTCACTTCCTTCCGATGCTAAAACACCACTTTTCAGCACTGTTCACTTCCTTCTGATGCTGAAACACCATTGTTCAGCACTGTTCACTTCCTTTCGATGTTAAAACACCACCGTTCAACACTCTTGATTTTCCCCGATGCTGAAACACCACCGTTCAGCACTCTTGACTTTTCCGATGTCGAAACACCACAGTCAGCAATTCATTCCTTTCCTTCATTACCACTACCACCAACCCCACACCTAATCCCCCATCACTGATCAACAACCTTTTACCATTTTTTCCCCCTTTTCCTCACCATTCTTCATTGACGAAACAACACCGTCCAGCAATTGTTTCGCCTTTTCTTTTCCGTTGCTGAAACACCATTGCCAGCAACTTTTCATCATTTTTTCCGATGCTGAAACACCATTGTTCAACACTTTTTTTTTTTTTTTCTTACTCCCAAAACACTACAGTTCGCCATTTCCTCATCATTCTTCATCGACGAAACAACACCGTCTGACAATTGTTTCGCCCTTTTCTTTTCCGTTGATGAAACACCACCATTCAACACTCTTGACTTTCCTCCGATGCTGAAACACCACTGTTGACTTTCTTCCGATGCTGAAACACCATTGTTCAGCACTCTTGACTTTCCTTCGATGCTGAAACACCATCAGTTTCTCATCACCAAAACAACACTGTCTAGCAATTGTTTCATTCTTTTCTATTGCTGAAACACCAGTCTTTCACCATCATCTGTCAGCAAGCTTTTACGCCCTCATATTATAGTTCGTCCTTCCAGTCGGAAAACCCTCGACACAATTCATCTATTAGATCAAAATTCTTTGCCACGACCGGACTACCACGGACAGGCATGATATTTTGTTTGCAGAACGAATCAAAAGGTAAGGCGAGGTATGTAAATTTTATGTAATTCAGTTAGACTATAGTTAATGGGAAGATTCGATATCATTATGACCACTCAAGTGCAATCATTACTATCCACACTTGATGGGAGGGGAGGACACATCAAATCTTTGATACCATCATTTCACACAAATCCATCGCCGCCACCCCTATTTCACCACCCTTTTGCACATTTGACCGCCATTTTGCATAACATCGCTCGGAAAACTCACTCTGCGCAGAAGTTGATACTCAAACTCTTGACGCTGTATTTTACCGAGTTGGTAGCCATGGGAGGATCTGTCATACGAAACGAGCCCACCACCACAACGCTGTTAGAACACTATCCAGCAGCTTATCAAATCTTCCAGCAGGCAGGATGGCTCAATTACTTTCAGAGACTTCAAGGGTATAATGAACAACAGGTCCTGCAATTCGCCCAAAATCTTCAGGAGGACCATTCTGTCTTCGAAAGAGTCTGAATATCAATAACGGAAGAAGATATAGAACAGGTCTCAGGCTTCCCTATCGATGGAACTCGCATGTTCAGTCATAAGCATATCATTCGGAATGCTCTGCAGAACTTCTTCCTGCCAGAAGAACGAATTGAATTTAAAGGAAGGGGTGTTCAACTCAGCTCATTACCACCCCCATGGACGAAAGTCGCAAGATTCATCAAACATTACCTGACCTGCAAGGGCCGATATCAGGTAGTTTATCAGCACGACTTTCTTCTGCTATCTCATTTAAGGCATAATAGACGGGTCAATATTCCTTATTATTTGTTGGGTTGTCTGAAAAATATGGCACACTATTGCAGAAAGGCTAATGATCCCACCCTTTCACTCACCCACCACCATCTTGTTCAATTACTCATCCACAGGGGTTTTTCTCAACAAAACCTCCCACTAAATAACCCACCCATAAATCCCCGAGCAGCTGCCGAAATTCCTGAAAATTCCCAGGAGAAGCAACCGCAAAACCCCCCAGACTCCCCCGAAGTACCCAATAGTCCGCCCACAGAACCAACCAGTCCAATCAATTCCCCTACCATACCAAATCCGCCGCATACCTTACCAGATTCATCCACTCCTGCCCTTCATATTCTTAGTGATGACTCTGAACCAGATAATTCCTCCTGCCCCATCATTGAAGAAAGGCCTTCACGAAAACGAAAACAAGCTCACCTCTTTCCACCCTTCTTACGGAAAAAGTGAACAAGAGCCTCCACAAGGCCACCCTTTATGACCACTACCCTAGATCCCCCACCGATTCGACTAATACCCTGAACACCTCCAACCTCCCCAATCCCGGGATCTTTGCCTATTCCAGCCACAGGCACTGAAACACAAGAACCAGTTGCCCAGGATGTTGCGACATCATCTATCTCAAATAAAGTAGTTGAAACACAAGAACCAGCTACCCACTCAGTGGCTAAAACACAAGAACCAACCATAGCTAACACATAAGAAACAGCTATGGATGAAACACAAGAACCAGCCGCTGATATTGAGTTACAGGAACCAGAAGCCCAGACATCATTTGTTTCAAATAAAGTAGTTGAAACACAAGAACCAGCTACCCATCCAGTGGCTGAAACACAAGAACCAACCACTGATTTTGAAATTGAATTACAGGAATCGGAGGCCCAAAATGCTGCAACACTACCCTCCTCAAGCAAAGTAGCTGAAAAACCAGCTACCCATTCAGTGGCTGAAACACAAGAACCAGCCACTGATACTGAAATTGATATACAGGAATTAGAGGCTCAGGGTGCTGCAACTTTACTTTTCCTACACCAAGAAGCTGAAACACAAGGAGCAGCTACCATTCCTGCAGCTACTCCCCAACAACCAGAAGCAACAATGGCATCTGTCTTGTAGGAAAATGAGCTTTTAAAGTCAGAACTGGAAGCATATAAGCAGGAACTAGCCAGGGCAAAGGAAGCATATGAAAAGGAACTAAATTTGTACACCTTAGGCTGTATAGCAAACTTGTCAGAGAAAACTACAGAAAGCTTGTGTAAATAATATATGTGTTGCCAATGTGGAGATATTTACTATCAAGCAGGCTATAAGGTAATTCAAGTCCCAGTGCCAGGAGCAGCCCCTACTCCCTTACCTTTTGTAGCCAAGGAAGAACCTACTACAACACAAGAACCAGCATGCCCTCCCAATCTTAAGACTGAGCCCTGCATTGCAACAAAAGAAGCCCCTACCTTTGTCAACAAGGCTGTACAGATAGTGCCTATGGAGGAATTTACACCTCCCAACCAAATCAATCTCTCCACTTCCAGGGAACAATCTACTCAAACCTTACCTCATCCCACTACTTCCAACGCTAAAACACAGACTCAGCTATGGGATGAGCAGGCAGAAATACAAAAATGGAAGAAAGAGTATGCTAAAACACAAGCCAAAAACCTGCAAGTGCACAAACAAATATGGATAAATCATACTTTCTCAAATTGGGAAGCATTAGAACAGACACGCCAGGAAGCTCGCGACCTTAAGAAGAAGAACAAAGAATTGAAAGGCAGACTGGCCCTGGTATTTGATTTGGTACAGAAACTACTGGCCACAAGAAAGCCATCCTACAACTACTCCTTATTCCTTATGGAGAGACTCACATGGTTTCAGATCAAATCCATTATAGAAGGTAAACCCCATGGAGTACTACACCCAGCAGATTTTGTCAAAACTTTTGTAGCAGCCTCTACTAGGGATCAACACCTCCTCTGTGAGGCATACTTTCATAATGAGGCCATTCCCAAGAACAGACTGCTAAACATAAATCCCCTTGTTGGGGACATCCAAATTCGAGCATTTACTTCCTTTCTCTATAATCAGATTTTGTAGCAAGATGAATTTTTGGCTGCCAAACACAATGAAGATAATCGCCTCCTCTGGATAAGACCAGAATGACAGAAGGAAGCTACCTTTATCACGGAATATTATGAGTTCTTAAAACAACCAGGGGTGACTGAACATGTTCAGCAGCTACAATCAGAAGTGCTCCAGGATTTTCAACACATCATCAGATCCATAGAGATTCCTTCCCTCTAGGCCAATAACCTGTTTTGGAAGCAATCCACGGAGAAGAGACAAGAGAACAACCCTTTTGGTCCTGCCAACCTAGAAGTAGCAATTTCTAGGATACCCAACTACATCCAGTGTGTTAGGCATTGTGATGAAAAATGGATAGGGTACAGGTTTTATTTTCCCATCCTCTGGCTGCCAATAGAAAGGTATCAAGTCAGTTATAAGCTGCCTAAGAAGGCAGAAACAGTAGCATGGCAAAGATTACAGCAGGTCCAACGGTTCAGAACACCAACGGACAGTACCTCCCACAGTTACTGCTTGAGTAACTTACATGCTTAGATTCGGTATCCAGACTCCGATTCAGAGTGACTTTCCTGAGGACACGCAACACCTTGAGTTGGGGGGGGATGTTAGGACCACACAATGTACCTTTTTGCCTATACTTTTTTCCACTATTATACTCTTGATCACCCATATTTAAACTCATACTGTCACTTTATCTGATCATTCCAAAGGTATACAACGTCCCTTCTCATTACTATACGTTTAATCTGTTTTGCATAATATTTTACATCACTCTCGTACTTAACCATTGATTAGAAATGTATAAGTGTTCAAACTGCAGATTAGCATTTAAAGCCTGTTGTTGAAACACAGAGTTGTTACACAGTCCAAGGTCACAGATGCTAAAACACAGGGTTGTTACACCGTCCAAGGTCGCAGATGCTGAAACACAGAGTTGTTACACAGTCCAGAGTCGCAGATGCTGAAACATAGAGTTGTTACACAGTCCAGAGCTGCAGATGTTGAAACACAGAGGAAACCGCCAGGACCAACGATGCTGAAACACAAAGGAAGTCGTTACAGTCAGCAGTCAACAAGCACCAACTGTCGCTCCTACATAAGAATGCTGACACAGTCAAGAGCGCAATTCACGTGGCTGAAATAGCCCGCAAATTGTGATGCTGAAACAACAATCAACAGCAACGAGAAGAAGCTATTACTCCAACCATAACAACAATACCTCATTCAGCACCTGTAATAGTATTCTGTTGCACGGGACTAGGACATCCTATTCTGGTTTAGAAAGTAGATCCGACTAAAGATAGGAGTCAGATACACACTGTAATTTTTGATCAATTGTATCGAAGGGGCTCCCTCTTTAAATAAGAGGAAATCATCATTCGAGGGATCCAAGTTTTATGTATTGAGAAAGCTTCAGAGAGCGGGACGTACTTCATTTCCAGATTGTAATATGATACATTGACAGATGAATAGAAAATTGTTTTGAGCATCCTTCTCTATCTTTTTCGTCTCAGGGGAATCTTGTGAGAAGGGAGGGCCCACCTTCTTCACAAGATTCACCCGTTAGTTTTAGAGTGTGTTAGTACAATTTATGTTTATGCTTTGATTAACGTTTGTCTGCTGAAACACTACTTTTAATGAATTCTGCTTTGCTGAAACACTACTGAACTCTGTCTCTAGTTTATTTTCACAAAGTTTATAATCCTTTTTAGCATCAATCTTGTGTGATGATCTTTTGCAAGTGTGTTAGCCAAAGACTGGGTTAACGGTTCCTGCTCAGAAAGGAAGAGATCAACATATCCTGTTCTCTATAGATTTCAATCATTTTTGCAAGTGTGTTAGCCAGAGACTGGGTTAAGGGTTCCTGCTCAGAAAGGAAGGGATCAACATATCCTGTTCTCTGTAGATTTTAATCATTTCTGCAAGTGTGTTAGCCAGAGACTGGGTTAAGGGTTCCTGCTCAGAAAGGAAGGGATCAGTATATCCTGTTCTCTGGAGGTTTCAGTTACTTTTCACAAGTGTGCTAATTAGAAATAGGACTTAAGGTTCCTTCTTAGAAAGGAAGGAATTAATTGGTCCTGTTTTCTGCTAGATAGAGTTAGCTTTCTCCGCATTGTTGTTTCAATGAAAGTGTGTTAATCAGAATTAAGGTACTGAAGTTTCTGTTTGAGAGTAAGGGTCCTGTTCTCTGGTTATAAAACATTTATTCTTTCCTGATGCAATTGTTATTTTAATGTAATCCAGGATTCTTTAGATTAATTCTTAAAGATCTGCAATAGGTAGGTTTATTTCCTGTAATTCAAGTCAGAACTTTAGTTCATTCAAATCAAGTGTGATTAATATAGTTCCTTTAACTACAAATCTAAGTTTCTTTTGGAATTGAGCATATATAGTGCATGGTTATCTTTGAAATAACAGACTTCCCTGGGTTGATAATTTATGTAGCACTTTGATTGTTTGAGTTAATTAAGAAATTAGAGTGACCAACAATGCTCAGCCCAATGATCTGATTGATTAACATGGGATCAATCGTTATACGCCAGTTCAACTAGAGATATCCTCCATGGTAGCTCGTTAGTAGCAATTTTACACAAGCGCTCAACTCCTGGTGCCTGCCAAAGTATGGAATCTTCATTACATTAAGTAAGGTGGACTGCGTGAGGTTCATCATCCATTTTTGAGGGACGATCTTAGAATTCTTCCCCTTTTTCATCGTTAGATACTTGTGCGGGGAAAGCATACTATAGGCTTTTTGGTCACCAAGGTTGAAGTCGCAAAAATTTAATGCTGCGAGCTTAGTCTGGTCAGTGCGAAATGTGCGCACTCCCTTTGGTAGGTACGCAGTGATCATAGGATAGTCGTAATCTCGGGGCACACTATCATGGTTGATTTCACCTTTCAGAGGAGGTATGTAAGAGGGAAAGATGCTCGGGATCAATTTGGTGTTCGCGATGTCATCTCTATGTTTAGTATGTTTCTCGGTGGTCTGTCGGGATGGTCCATCTCAAGAAGAGGATGGAGAAGTTGCTACTCCTCTTGACGACGAGGCTTGGACTCTGGTGGACATTCCTCTTTCCGACATAACTCCTTCGGTTCTTAAGCTAGCGAGTACTTCTCTCACTGATTATTCTTTTGTGCTAAGATCATCGGACATGTAAGCTCAGGATCACTGAATGTATTGTTTTGGGACATCACATCTCTAGCTTTGGAATGAGATTTGATCCTGCGAAAATTCATATTATCACACAAATCATAATACCTTCCTCACAAAAGGAATTTTGCAGCTTTTTACGGCATGCTGGCTACTATAGAATATTCATTCCCAATTTCACAAGCTTAGCTACCCCTTTATTCAAGTTATTATCTAAAGAAGTCGAATTTAATTGGGATGATGAATGCCAAGTATGTGCAGGGAAAGCATACTATAGGCTTTCTGGTCACCAAGGTTGAAGTCACAAAAATTTAATGCTGCGAGCTTAGTCTTCTCAGTGCGAAATGCACGCACTCCCTTTGGTAGGTACGCAGTGATCATAGGATAGTCGTAATCTCGGGGCACACTATCAAGGTTGATTTCACCTTTTAGAGTAGGTATGTAAGAGGGCAGGATGCTCGGGATCAATTTGGTGTTCGCGATGTCATCTCTATGTTTAGTATGTTTCTCAGTAGTCTGTCGGGATGGTCCAGCTCAAGCAGTGGATGGAGAAGTTGCTACTCCTCTTGACGACGAGGCTTGGACTCTGGTGAACATTCCTCTTTCTGACATAACTCCTTCGGTTATTAAGCTAGCGATTACTTCTCTCACTGATTATTCTATTGTGCTAAGATCATCGAACATGTAAGCTCAGGGTCACTTTCTCAGGTTGTCAATGGTATGAAGGTACCGTAATCGAGTAGAGAGCAAGGTGGGGTAGTCACTATTCCACAATGCGGGTATTATGTGAGCTCAAGTTCTCAATTGGAAAAAGTGTCTTCCAATCATGGAGCGACGGAATAAGTAAGTAAAGCTGTAACAGATTGCTTGCAATGGATAGGAGGGTCCACTAACTATTGATATATCCATTATGGCGTAGTCTAACGGTCAGGTAATAGGTCATAACTTTCTTCTGAGTTGTTCGGGCCATCAGCGGAACGGGTATATCATCTTCTAATGGTTATATTACTTCAACATGGCGAAGTGCCATATGTCGTTGTTCTGCTATCCCGACGAAGCTCAAATTATGCATGTTTTCCTTCTACGGGGTTTCTTCTGGAACGTTATGTAATTTCTCCAACTTCGCTTTCTTCTTCATGAGTTTTCTAGCCTTCTTCCCAGTGAGCTTCGTCTCGGTCATCGTTTTTTCACTTTGATTTTTTTCTTCTCTTGGCATGGGAACTTCGCAGTGTTGAGATTCTTTATTCAGATCCATGGGTATTACTTGTCCAACATATTTTTCGGTCCTCTATGGTTCTTATAGCGTTCTGTCAACTTTGTCATCCAAGTTCCTGGGGTCAAGAACCCTTGATCTATTATCCCATTCTTCAATCAATTATGCGATCCTTCTAGTCATGAAGTCTCTTAACTCTTGTCTTTGTTGTACTAGGTCCTTTTCTGCTTCCTGTTTTTTGTCTTGATCTTTCTCAATCCAAGGTTTACCAAGTAACATAGTAAACATGGTGATATCCTCCATGAACTTAACAATCTCAAAATCTTCTTCTGTCGAAGCTCCATGAGAATTCATAGATATCTGAGTGAGATTTCCACATAGGTTTACTAGATTTCCTTTGAATAACCCTATTCCTCCTAATGAAGGGGTCATGTCAGGTCTTCCTATAGCTTTCCAGGTTCCTTCTGTCATAATGTTCACCTGTGTTTCTTCATCCAAAACACAGTCAATGTCTAAGTCTCCTATTCTCACTTCGATCTATTCTTTCTTCTTGAATATTTATAATAAGCTGAGGTCTCTATGATCATTAAGGGTTTCTTGCATTTTCATCAATACTTTCTCTTATTTTTTCCGGGGTTCCTCTATAATATGAGTCTCTTGATCTCCTTCTTTTTTTATATTTATCTTTTCAAGTCTAGCAATCATTCTAGGGCAATCCAATACTTCATGGTCCATAGCCTTACAATAAAGACAACTGGGTCTTTGCCCAGGGCATTCCTTAGTAAGATGTCTAGGCCTTATGCAATTGTAACAAAGAGTTAATCCTCTCTTTCTCTTCAATGATCCCCAACTTTTCATGTACTGTGTGCTAGAATTACAACGGTTAGCCTGCAAAAATTTCTTTCTAGGATCTTGGATCCATTGGTTAGTCCCAAAATTCTTTCTATGCATAGGTATAACATATCTATCACTATACTTATTGTTTGCACCCTTTTCGATGACTTGGTGGGAAAATCAAGGGTGCTTACATGCCCAGCTGGGTCTTGCTGAGCATGACAGCTGTAGAGGAAAGAGTTAGAGAAAACAAAACAAAACTATAAGCAAGAATTAAATTAAAACAAACTAAAATTAGAAGCATATGGATAAATAAATAACAAACACAAAAAGACCAATATCACCAATGTTTTGGGCTGATCTATTGATGAAATCAAAGCACAATGAAGAAAGGGGACTATGAGTCCCTTCTTTCTCCAAAGGAAGGCTCTTGGGCCCTCACAAACTTGCTCTCCTTACAATAAGAAAAATGAAAATGATAGTGAAAGAACTCCTAGCACATCCACTCAATGGAGAGGTTAATGGCTCTATGAAATGGTGCCAATGTGTTATTGCCAAGGAGTGAGTCCTTAAAACAATCTAGGTAGCATAACATTACATGAAATTCCTTAAGAAAATGATGTTTCTTCATGGATTTTTATAGCATTGCATTGGGTGATTATGTAACTCCTTTGTAGTGTGAAAAGAGGCTCTTTAGGGCTTCATTAGGTCTTTGACCAGCCTACCATGAAGATTCAGCTCAGATTTGAAGGTCAAATCGGCTTGGGAGCCGATCCATAAGTGGTTGGGAGGCCGACCAATTCAATAAATGCGTCGTTTAGCAGGTGCGCGGGTACGTTCCTATTGAGCGCATGCGCGTGCGCACCTAACTTCTATAAAGCGCTCTTCAATTTTTTCTACTTTGTATAGTTTTTTACCTTTTTGGAATGCTATGTGATTAATTCAGTGCCATGAATGACTTCATTACTGTTTGACGATGCTGAGTTCTTGTCGCCATGTGCAGACGAAATTTCAGTGATAACAGATGCCCCCTGATGGATGAGGTTAGGAGCATACGTATAGCCGAAATCCATCAATGTTTCTTCTACTGAGAATGTTGTTTGTAAGAGAGAGCAATAGTGGGACCGGTGAGAGAAATCCTTTGGAAGAGAAAGGAACTAGTAGAACACGACCTTCCATAAGGTGCGTAAAATATACAACTGTGTACAAATGAGGCAGGCATGCCCCATGCTCGTGTTATGTAACTCTAAAAAATGATGACTGAAGTGTTGGTGTAGACAACTGCAGTGCCCTCAGGGGCGGTGATAAGAAAGGCAGAAGGCAATTCTGCAAAGGAACATACTCTGAATAATAGGTAATGGTCGTGGGAAGAAGCAGCGACGATGATGCGGGCATTGATGGCCCTACCAAATTCAGAGGTCTTCGACAAATGGTAAAAATAAATGCAATAGTCGCAAAGTAAGACCCACCATAACATGAGAAAGTGTTGACGTCGAATGTTATGGGGGCCAACAACAGCAGGGAGTAATGGTGTTTCACCCTGTGCCGTCCGAGATCTCTCATTGAATGGAGAATGAGAATCAAGATACTGTCGCTCTTCCGGAAAATTGTGCTGATGTCGACAAAAGGGGAACACGACTCCCAGAAGCAAAGGGCTTCGTGGAATCTACTGTGGTGAGGAAGTGGCAGAGGTACATGGAAGAAGTCAAGAAGTGGGAAGACTCAAGACTGCCCTTGGTTGGAGGATGTATGAGATAAAAAGTGGCCGCAACCGTGTAACAAGGTCGAGTGTCAGGGGGACGACAAGACCGGTGATAAGTTGTGCCAGAGGCGGGACAAGGTGAACAAATTCAG
>ML812170.1:4367-15027 GCA_009831015.1 Picea engelmannii
TTTAGATGACATAGAGTTCGGGGTTAAGCGGCTCGCAAATGGGAAAGCTAAGGACATTGAAGGCTACCAAGCCGAAATTTTTAAAATCGGAGGGCCAATCCTTATCCCTCACATACACAAGCTCTTCAATTTAGCAGTCAAGCAGGGCTTCCCTAAACCCTAGATACAAAGCCTCATTGTTCCTATTTTTAAAAATGGAGATAAAAACATTCCCTCTAATTATAGGACCATTATGATTAGCTCGATTTTAGCCAAGCTTTATGGAATCATTTTGGAAAAGAAGATTAGCATTTGGCTAGAAAGTCACGGTAAAAGAGATAAAGGCCAGGCCGGGTTTAGGAGATATCATTCAACTGTGGACCATCTTGTTACCTTTAGGATCATTGCAGAGGAGTTCCGCAATACTAAAACCAATCTTTTTTGTTGTTTTGTTGACTTTAGAAAAGTTTTTGACATGGTTCCTAGGAAAAACCTTTGGAATAGGTTGGAAGAGCTAAAAGCGCCTCTCAAGTTGAGGGATGCTGCAATAAGGATGTATGAGAACGTTATTGCTAAGTTTAAAAACACTGAGGGCTGGTCAAAACAAATTAACTACAATATTAGAGTCAAACAAGGTTGTCCCTTGTCCCCTACCCATTTTGGCATATACATTGATAAATTAGAAGAATGCTTGGAAAAAGCAGGTTGTGTCGGCCCTACTCTCACTGGTATAGTCATTAATCTTCTTCTTTATGCCAATGATATCGTTCTTATGGAAAGGAGTCCCCATGATCTTGAAAACCAAATAAGAATCCTCAAGGATTTTTGCTCCAATATGGGTATGACTGTTAATACTGATAAGACTAAGGTCATGATTATTAAATCCAATAAGATCCCTTATGATACCTTTTTATATGACAACAAAGACTTGGAGGAAGTGAATTCATACAAATATCTTGGAATTGATATTCACCACAAACTTAATTGGAATTATAGCATTGAGAAAAGGATTATCGGGGGATGGAAAGCTTATTAAGGGATTGAAAACAATTGTAAATCAGCTGAGCTTTAGAGTTGGGATAAGAAGAAACTCCTCTTTGAGATTCTTGTTACACCTGTTATTCTTTATGGATGTGAAGTCTGGGGTTGTAGTATCTCTCGTGAATCCTGGAGAAAGATAGAGCAAATATAAAAGAATTTTATAACCTATAATCTCAAAATTAAAGGAAATACGCCCTATCCCATCCTCCTAGTAGAAACTAGCCTCTCCCCTATTGAGAGCATGGCTTTGACTAGATACGTAATGTATAAGAACAAGTTAAACAACATGGAAGACAAGAGGCTACCTAAAATTGCTTCCAAATCAAGTCATAACCACCATCGACTCAAGCGAGGATGGCATAAAGACGCCCAATCTTCGCTAAACTATTGGGGAATCATGGAAGAAACCATTTTGCAGAATAAAGATACTATTAAAAAAAATGTCAAATCAAAATTTAAGGAAAAAATGTGGTGTGATAAAGAGTTAGAGGAAAAAAGAAAATTAAGGTATTATAAAGATGTAATCAACCCTAATCTAGAAGATCAAAATTATCTATCTGTTTTGCCAAGTGTAAAGAAAAAAATAAGCATTGCTAAGATAAGAACAAATTCTCACGAGCTCCATAGTGAAACTAGGTGTTGGTCAATTCCTAAAACGCCATGGGATGAAAGTGTGTGTCACCTTTGTGACACTAAGAAGGTTGAAGATGAAAAGCGATTTCTCTTAGATTGTCTCGCCTATACCCATATTAGATCTCATTTTCAAAATATTGATCACACTACCAACCTTCCTAACCTCTTAACTCAACAAAAGTATGGTGATCTTGGAAAGCTTCTCTTAATGCTTTTCGAGCACATAAACAAAATTCTAAAGAATCACAAGTAATCACTTACCCTCTTAAGGTCCGATCAACCAATTAGGTCTTAGTGGACGTTAATCATCATCATCACCATTATTCAATATGGAAATGAATGTTTGAGACTTTTAACAGTTTTTTATTTTTATTTATACTTTTTTTTTTTAATTTGTTTAGTTTTTTATTGGATTTTAATATGATTGATAAAAATCAAATTTTGGATTTTAATATGATTAATAAAGATTAAATTTTTATAAAATGAAGAGTACAATATGTAGATATTTAAACCATATTTCAATATGGAAATGAATGTTTGAGATTTTTAAGAGTTTTTAATTTTTATTTATACTACCTTTTAATTTGTTTAATTTTTTTATTGGATTTTAATATGATTGATAAAAATCAAATTTTAGATTTTAATATGATTAATAAAGATTGAATTTTTAGAAAATGAAGAGTGCAATATGTAGATATTTAATTTTAATGTTAGTTTAAAAGATATTTTAAATTCACATTTCTTAAATATAAAATTAAATTATAAATGTATAATTTTTTTTAGGTTTGTAAATATTTTAAATTCGCGTAGGTATTAAAATAAATTATAAGTGTTTAGGAATTTCTATTAAACTCTTAAAAATTAAAGAATTATTTAAAAAAATTGGTTGAAGAATATGATTACTTTTTAATCTGTTTCAATTTTTTTATTGGATTTTAATATGATTGGTAAAAATCAAATTTTGGATTTTAATATGATTAATAAATATTAAATTTTAGAAAAAATAAGAAAAGAATATGTAGATATTTAATTTTAATGTTAGTTTAAAATATATTTTAAATTCACATTTTTAAATATAAAATTAAATTATAAATGTGAATTTTTTTTAGGTATGTATATATTTTAAATTCACTTTTTTTAAGTATTAAAATAAATTATAAGTGTTTAGGAATTTTTAATAAATTCTTAAAAATTAAAGAATTATTTAAAAAAAATGATTGAATAATATGAGAGGGTGAACATAAAAATATTGAATCTCAAAGGCTTTTTAAATATCACCATATAAGTGCATGTAACTATAAATATGCATATAGAAAAACTCTATAAGTTCTTTTGTATATGTGTTTAAAGTGTTTATATACACATATACACATACACTTCCATATATGTGCATATAAGAGTTTCCATATATGTGTATATATCCAAGAGCTTTTATACCTATTCTCAAACTATCTGTATATATAATTTATATGAACATAAACATAAGTTGCTTCTATGTATGTACATATAATTGTATAAGCACATAAATAATTTATATGTGCATATATGGAAGTACTTTTGTATATGGGCATATTAAAAAAAAACTTTTATATATGTGCATATAACTATATATGCATATAATAGAAAGTGTTTAGGTATATGATCATATAATCATTTTATGTGCATATATAGAAACACTTTCATATGTGTGCATATGCAATTTTTTTTCTTCCATATATGCACATATAAACTCTTTATCCATATATTAAGAAGCACTTTTATACCCACTCTTTGACAATGTGCATATTATATGTGAATCCACTCTCTGACTATCCACAAATTATGTGTACCCACTCTCTAACTATTCACATATACAATTTATATGTGCATCTACAAAACACTTTCATATATGCACATATAACTCTATATTATCTTATATTCACTTATTCACTTATATCATTGTTTTGTGCATATATGGAAGTGCTTATGTATATGCGCATATATAGAATGCTCATTTATATGCACATATTAATAAGCACTTTTGTATATGCACATATAAACTCTTGTAAAATTCAAATGCCCTAGATAGAACTTGAATATATGCATCATGGAAAAGTGTATGTATGTATATATAGAATATATGCCTACGCATGTATATCTAAAATGTTATGATTGTAGTGTAATTTCTTAGTCATAAAATAATTGCTTTGTAGAGGATGATAATTAATTGTGAATGTGAGAACCTTTCAAATCTACAAAGTAGGAATTTGGAGTTGGGATTCCATTATGAACATGTTTACATAAGCATAATCCCTTTATAGTAATCCAGTGAATTTCCTAAAATTTCCATCTATAGTACATAATTTGTTTTTTAGTTGTGAAGAGGAAGGAAGAAGAAAAATAACGAAGTATATTAAAAAAAGTTTGAAAAGAAAAAAAAAAATCATATTTCTTTTGCATATAGACTCGAATCGACCGCAAACTTTAGAGGGAGCACCATAAAAAAATTCTCCAAATGAAAAAATTAAGAATCCTTGTTTTTTTAATATTTTTCGAAGTTAGATTTTTTTATTTTAAATAAGGTTCAATCTTCCTTTAAAGAAAATGTGAAATATCATAGCAGAGAGTACTTAAAAAATTTAAAAATAATAGTGTTCGACATTTTAATCTAGATAAAAGAGTGAAGTTGTACAAATAGTTTTTTGTTAATCTATCCATAACATGTTTTTTTTTTGTTAAAATTGCATTGCAACTATCTTCTAGCAAAATGTAGACTTAAGGCTATGAACACTATCTTTGGACTCTTACATCAATGAGACAACATCGTAGGAACAACTTCTAATGGAATGAAATGTGCAACCCTACCTAATAAACATACATGCACACTCTAAAAAGATTTAAAAAAACACATGTGAGGTATCACTTGCAATTTCTAAATTTAGATTGATACCTATGGTGAGCACGAAAGACCAAAAAATAAGAGTCACAACGTCAATAATTACCAAGCACATCGTGCCAATTGCATTCTTGCTTCAAAGATAATGTGCGATGATTGTGTAGACTATTACTCCTACTTTTAAGTTAATTCAATAACTAGAAGTTCCATAAAGAAGTCTCACTTTTATGTTTCGACCTATCCTAAAATAAGGGCTTATTTTACAAAATAAGCACAAGTTTTAAATTTCTATCTTAAAATAAATTTTTTTTTTAGGAAAATGTAGATGAAAAGGGTAATTAGTTTGGATACCATGTGCCTATTATAGAGGGTCAACCAATTTTCAATATGTTTTTCTTACACTAATTGTAGAGTGGAGATAGAGATGCACATTCTTTCATAAGTTTATATTAGATTTAAATGACTTCCATTGGAACTATGCCCAAGGGTTTTCCTTTACACAATTATATTTTACATGTACTTATATTTAACCCCACACTTTTAAAGTCTCAATATTTTGACCCTTTTAAACAATTGCAGTTAGTTATATAAAAATTATTTGCCTAGACATTTAAGAGTTTCCTCAAATAAATATGGTATCCAAGGACCGAGCATTGGACTATTAATTGCAAGTGTTAATATAAATCATTTATTTTACATTGAATAAACATCCATGATCCCTCACCATATATTGATAATTAAAGATAAAATTTACAAGGCAAGGAACCATTGGAATCTAACATAGCATATATGTTGAGAAACAATAAATTGCAATCATAACCTTATTAATGATAAACAAATCAAATTTGGATTTTGGATATAATTTTCATGTTTTTCGATTAAGTAAATTCAATTAGTTAATATGGTATAATATGAGACTGCATTATAACTAAAATACATTAAAGGTGGTAAATGATCTTGTATTGATTCATTTCAATGTTGCTACTATTGTTGCACCCACTCCTTACAAATGATTTAAGGATTTCTCTCGCTCTATATGAATGTTGCTCCCACAAAATGATGATACAATCAAGATTTCTCCTACCCCACCATCAAATACCAAATCCATATAGTAAGACCTATTTAATGGTGCAATGATTTAAACTTGAAAGTGGGTAACTTAGTAGGTTTAGTGACAACAACACTAGTTGAGCATATATGATCTATGTATCCTTTACAATATTTGAACTCATGTGCTTTCATGTCTTTTGGAGTGAATTTTGTCTTTCACCATATCTAAATCGTTTTTCTTTTTATCACTTGTAAAATTATATATTTTCTTCAAAGATAATGTTAAACATAAAGTTTGAATAATTCTTATAAGAACCTAAGCTTGTAGGGGTTTGGTCTAGTGGCTAGCGGACGTACCGTTAAGGCATTCGTGTTGTTACGCAGGTCACGAGTTCAAACCTTGATTTATACGGAGGCGTGCTTGTAGGCTGTGCGATTCTCCCTAGGGGTTATAAGGTAGCCGACAGGATTCAACCCCGTGTCACGCGAGTATGATACTGCCATCGTTGCTGATTCCCCTAGTCATAAAAAAAATTCTTATAAGAGCATATAATTGCATATAAACCTATTCCATAATGTGTTATCAAGCATAGATAAGATGGTAATCTCTGATCCCTTTTGTTTACCTTGTTTTAAAGATTGTGGTATTCTTTTTGGATTAAAAAAGATTCATAAAGGTACACAAATTACACATTCACCAAATAAAAGAAATATTAAATAAAAATAAAGATATTAAGTTTTAAATCCATATCATGAAAATATAAGGATGAGTTATGAAAATACGAGGATGATGCATGGAAAGGAAGAAGTGAAAAATCACTAAGAAGCTATGGTATTCTAAAAGATAATAATCTTTGTCAAGGACATGCCATTCTAGATAATACTCTTTGTAAATAACTTAGTTCTCCTAAACTTCCTTTTAAGTCGAGGAAAATGTTATAATGGTGGACAACGATATGATTTTCGTAGATTTAAAAAAAAAGTGTCCTATGTTCACCAACTTTTATATGTAAAGATATTTCTGGAGATATATGTTGATTATTCTATAAATAATATATGTTCACCAACTTTTATATGTAAAGATATTTGTGGAAATATATGTTGATTATTCTACAAATAATATTATAAAGAAATGCAATTTTGTAACTCGTAAATTAAATTAATTGTAATTCAATTCATTGTTATAAGAACATACAAAATCATATGAACCTACTTTGTGTGGTTGGATGTGAACCTTGATATAACGTTCAATCTATTTTATTCACACTTCAGTACTTTGATGATTTTGTTTTAAGGTTCAATCTATTTTATTCACACTACTTCGATGATTTTGTTTTAAGGTTCAATCAATTTTATTCACACTTCACTATTTCGATGATTTTGTTTTAAGGTTTGAAACCATGACAATGGTTTAGGAAATAAAACATGGATCATGTATATGAAATAATTTAAAAATTAATAAATTTAAAATCTGTGTATATTCATTTTTTTACCATGTCATTTTAGAATACAAAAAATAAATGATAAACCTGTTGTCAAGTAAGTTGTAGAGAAACATAACTTATTTCCCTTAAAACTCCTTTAAGACTAGGATAATGGTGTAATAGTTCAGAGCATGATCATTGTTGGATTACTAAATTAGGGGATCTATATTCACCATACGAATTATATGGAAATATATTTGGTGATGTTTGTTGATTAGACTTAGGGATATGAGAAAAATAGAAAATATATATATAATTGATTATGAAAATAAACATCATATAATATTTTTTTTTTGAAAATGAATATTCATTATAAGAAGTTGAAAATAAAAGACATAAAAAATGTTTTTTTTGAAAATGAATATTCATTATAAGAAGTTGAAAATAAAAGACATAAAAAATGGATGTAGTTGTGTTTCTTTGCTATTACTATTTTTTTATGTAGTTTAGTACATGAATATGCCCATATTGCACTTCATCACCTACATTGTCATAAAGAATTATTCTTTTTTTCCTTTGCATAGTAATATCTATGTGTTTCATTGTGTCCATGCATCTACGAGATAAACTTTCATCCAAATGATGCATTTTTTTTTTGTTTGGAAGCATTGTTGAGATCATCAAACGATGCAACCAAACACAAAAAATAATTTCAATGAATTTAATCACTAATACATTTATATTTATATTATTAAATTTTTGAGACACATAATAAATGCTCACAACCAAAATAATTTCTTCACTAACAAATGTTCTATATGCCTACTTGCGTGCATGACACATCCTTGCATCAACATCATATTGTATCTTGTTATTTTGTCTTGTAATTTTTCTTAGTGATTTTGCAAGGCATTTGCCATATATATATATTTGTCGACCTCTTGGACATGAAGGAATTGAAGGGAGATTATGCACCATATCACAATGGTTATTTAGGCCACATAAATTTGAACAGGTTAAGACAACCACACGATCACCAACTCGATAATAAAATACTTCTTTGGTGCCTTTGATAATAACGTTCCACTCATATGCATATTCCTCCATCTTGTCAATTAGCTATTAGTGAATATGTAAACGATGGCAATGTTGGAAGTCAAATCAATTTATCATCATAAATAAACAATTAGAGATGAAAAACTATTTTCTTTTATGGAGCCAACCTCCTTTACAAGGTCAAATATCATAAAAAGTATTTGCAAGTGGGTCTACTAATTATCATCAATTTCAAAGTCGAGTATTTTGCCAATTTTTATAAGCAAAATACAATTTAATAGTTATAATCAATGTTTGACANACAAAAAAAAAAAAAAAAAGAGTGAATAGCTATGATCTTTACATATGAAAATATACATAGTTTACCTTACCCTTTTTAGTGTCTCAACTTGCCTCTTTTTCTTACAGTCTATTTTACATTTTAGTTTGTCTACTTTTGTTTTTATATCACTTTCTTGTCATTGTTTGTCTAGGATAAGTAGACACTCTCAACAAATATATACGTTCATATAATTTATCAATTAAATTAAATTTCTCATTATTTAGTGGAATATCCCATTAGGATGTTGCCTTAACAAAATACAAAAAAACTTTAAGACCTTATACAACAAAGAAAGCTAGATCTAGAATCATCAAAGAACATGCATAAAAGCTAGCAAGTACACAAGATAAATGTAACATCCAGTTTTCACTGACCACATTTTCATAACACAAATTATTCTTTGAGGACACTTGCGTGCAAGTGATCCGACTAGACATGGTACTTTATGATTATTTGATTTGGTTTATGAGTTAAAGTTTATGCTATAATCAAATGTTGAAATTTTGATATGTTATTTATAATGATGTATAACATTGACATGTATTATGATGAGGTTTCCTGAGTATGCATGAAACATGATACAATGAGGATGCTGATGGCATCGACAATACACCTTGGACTCTGGATTAAGTCAGGGAGTAGACTAATGAATTTGATTATGAGTACTTGATTTCAGTACACATGTATTATTATGATGATTTCAGTTGTGGATTTCATGTAATAAGAGTTATTGATATTATTTTTGTCAGTGGATGTAGGCATGGTGACACTTGCTAATCCGATTCACATATAGAGTAAATGGGTCATACACATATATCAGATAAATGAGGGAGAGTCGTGGCAGCGTCCCTGTCACAACCTACTAGCACTCCCTCCGTGATCTGAACTGAAGGTTAACGACTACCTTGTTCTTGAGAGGTCCACGATGCCATGAGGGCAGACTGAGACAATCACTCATGAGGATTTCCGAGGGATGCACAATAAGACATATTTCTTATTCATCAATAAGCCCTTAGTCTCACACAAGGTCGACAAGTGGAGTATTGAATCCAAACGTTAGACAACTTCCAAACTAAGTCAACATGGCGAGTGACACCCTTGGAGCATGTAGGTGCATCTTGAAGGGCACATCGCAAGTTAATCTAAAATGCAAGTAAATAAATGAAATGTCAAGAGAAATTAATAAAAACCTAGAAGGCATTAAAGGATAAAATGAAGACTTAGATTTTCTTAGAAAATAGAATATAATTATATATTAAATTGTGAACATGAACAAAATAAAATCTAAGTTTAAAATGGTTATGCCTAAATAAATTATGTTGAAGGGTATAAAGGAAATTTAGACTAAATAAAAACTATCATCAAGAGAATAAAACTTTAGGACATGTGCGAAATGTGTGCATGAAATTAATAAAAAAAAATTAATTAAAAGAAATTATTTCACGAGAGAATGGATTCTCAACATAGAGTTAGAATCCTAAGTCAATCTAGACTCTAAATCCTAACTAAGAGAAGAGTCCTAATCAAACTCCAACTGTAAATTAGTTAGGAGAGACAATAAAGGAGAAATTGGGGAATTAAGGGAGAACTAAGAGAAAATCTAGGAACTAATTGAAGAGGTGAGGAAAAAATCAAAATTTATTCAATTAAAAGAAATTAAAACATGTGCAACTGGAGGTAAGTGTGACATTTGTCGAGGGTGATTAATCTCTAATTTAATTATGCATTAATTGACAAGTGTCAAGACAAATTTCTTATAAAAAGAAGGAAGAGTAAGGAGGAAAACACCCTATTGATGGATGATTGAAATGCTGTCAAAATTTCTTATGACTATTTACTTGTGTGAGTTTGGATGCAAGTCTTGTGAAATAGGTGGAAGCCTTTCCTTTCAAGGGCAAACTTGAGCTACAATCTGAATTCTATGTGTGACCCCTTTACGGCTCGAGGGAAGAAAAGTACCCCTAACATTGGTTGGGAGGTACCAGTAAAATCATTAGATTTGTAGGCGAAGGAAAGAACATTGACCAAGTATTAAAAGTGAAGATCGTTCTTCCCATACATATTCACTTTACAAATTAAACATTCTAATACAAGTTAAATTATTGTGTATTAGAATGTTTAATTTGTAAAGTGAATATGTGTATTAGAATGTTTAATTTGTAAAGTGAATATGTATGGGAAGAACGATCTTGTTAGTGAGATATCATTCCTGTCATTTATATATATTTTATATCTTATTGTTGACGGAGTAGAATACATCTATAATGTTGCAATTGATTA
>ML812170.1:16378-32013 GCA_009831015.1 Picea engelmannii
TCTTTGTAATATAATTGTATTATAAACTTATATATTGGTTTACATATTTTTGATTTGTTATTAAGTGCATAATCGGAAAGGAAGTGGTATATATGATTCTATTAATGAGTAGGTATATTGTTGTTGATATTAATGAATTGATATTATTGATTTTGTTAATGATTTTATAATAAATGATCTAGAAAGTGAAATGGAATAATAACTTATGTTAATAAGTTATTGGAATATAAATTACATTTGCACACTCGACATTTAATTATTGCGTAAGTTGTGCAACCTTAAGTAAGATAGATAAGATGATCATAATTGTATACCAAAATGCTTCACTAGATAGAATCTTTTAGAAATAGTGTTAAACCTTTAGGTAGATCTTGATGAATAAAATTGCTATTGCGCAGGTGAAGCATTACTTTATTTTACATGTTTAATTGTGAAGATTATATATATATTACTTACTCTTTGAAGACAAGATTTAGAGGGTCGTTACATATGGTATCAGAGCAGGGTTCTACTCTACGACACATGACTCATTACAACTTCCAATGCATTTTGTTAAATTAAGATATATTGCTAATATAATTTAAATTTTTCTTATGTAGGTATCATGGTTAGAGGAAAAAGAATGAGTAGATGTCATCATAAGTTATTCCAAGTACACCCACACCACACCCAAGGGATTTGCTCCACAGGGAGAAGAGCATATTATTGAGCAGGAACATGTTGCAGTGGGCGATGTCATGGGTATGATGAGGTCTTTTCAAAGGATGTCAGAGGCGCTGATAAATCACCTTGATCATGATGAGGGTAGGGAATCTATACCCAATGAGGGTTCGAAACTCCCTCCTGTAGTTAGTGGTAGTGTTCATAGAGAACTCAAGAAGGTAAAATTTCCCCAGTTTTGGGGTTGCACGGATGGTTTAGTCACCAAAGCTTGGTTGGAGAATATGGCAATGTGTTTTGCATTGCGATTATACCTGCAACATGAAAGTCCGCATGACAGTCTTCCAACTGAAAGGGAGTGAGCTTCTTTGGTGGAAGACACTCTTACCATAGTTGAATATGGCCATTGAAGATGTGGCTTGGGAATTGTTCAAGGAGCGATTCCGAGAGAGGTACTTATCTTATGAGTTCATAGAGCATTATCTCAATGAGTTCAACGCCTTACGACATGGTAGTCATACAGTACCTGAGTATGAGGCTAGATTTATGGAGTTGCTCAGTTATGCACCACACATGAACACTGAAAAGTTAATGATGAATACGTTTGTGTTTAGTCTCAACTACAACATTTGTGCTAAGGTGAGGATTTTGATGCCTCATAATTTACACGATATAGTACAAAATTATTTTATCGCCGAAGAAGAGTTGAACAATGGGGGTCAGGGTTGGACTCCTTCCAAGCAGACATGACAGACGTCACTTAGAGCATCGCAACAACAACCACCCGTTAGATAGACTTCTGGGCACCATGATACACCTTGATGGTCTGTATTTTCTACACCACGTTGACAAACTATGAACCAGAGGACTCCGTATAGAACACCACCACAACAACAACCGCATCGACCTCAACAACAACAATAGTATAGACCTGTTCTGTAGAACAGATCAAGACCTCAAAACCCTATAACAACATATTCTTCCTCTGGAACTAGGAGCACTGGCCCTAAGAACAAATATTGGACTTGTGGAGAGCCCCACTATCAAAGAGATTGTCGTATCGAGAAGGTGAGAGCTATTGGATCAGTAGGATAGATGAAAGTAGGATATTTGGGCAAGGCCCATAGGATTCATGCAACGGTGAATAACCTCTAGGATGAGCATCAAACTGCAATGCTCGAGAATTCAGGTATGATGTCAGATCAACAATTTAGTATTCTGATAGATCCAGGAGCTACTGAGAATTTATATCTAGTGTTGTGTTCAAAAGAATTAAGTTGAAGGTAGTTGAACAAGACAAGTTTAGATATGTATAATTGGCATCTGGAGCCAAACAAAAAGTAGGAGGAAAGGCTAATGACTGTAAAATTAAATTGGGTGAATTCGTCGCAAATGTAACCCTTTTTGTCACAACCTTAGGATCCTATGACATCGTGATTGGAATGGATTGGTTAGAATCACACAATGTGATACTTAACTGTAAGACAAAAAGATTAAGTTTAATTGATGATTTAGGACAAAGTAGAGTGATTGTAGGGAGAAACCAAGGAGTATCACTGAGATTTATTACTTCCCTACAATTGAAGAAAAATGTGCACAAAGGATGTAAGTTGTATGCCATTTTATCCCTTAATGAAAAAGATGACACAAAAAGATTAGAAGATTTTCCAGTAGTATCAGAGTTTGTTGATGTTTTTCCTAAGGAACTTTCGGGTGTACCACCAAAAAGAGAATTGAAATTGACTATAGATTTAAAACCTGGAACAAAACCAATTGCAAGAACACCATATCGGATGTCGACACCCGAATTGGAAGATTTAAATACGCAATTGAAGGAGTCATTAGATTTTGGACTTATACGTCTGAGTGTATCCCCGTGGGGTGCACCTGTAATTTTTGTAAGAAAGAAGGACAAATCGTGGAGGATTTGCATTAATTATCGTCAATTAAACAAAACCACAATCAAGAATCAATACCCGTTACCGAGAATTGATGACTTACTTGATCAGATGAAGGGGGCGACAATGTTTTCAAATATTTATTTAAGGCCAAGATATCATCAATTGCGAATCAAAGAGGAAGATATTGCTAAGACAATGTTTAAGACAAGATTTGGAAATTATGAATTTAATGTATTACCACTTGGTTTGACAAATTCCCCTGGTGTATTCACGAGTTTAATGAATGGTGCATTCCACGAATACTTGAACAAGTTTGTACATATATTTATTGACAACATATTAATTTACTCTCGGGCAAAAGAAGAGCATGAAAAACATCTGAGATTAGTTTTGCATTGTTTGAGAGAAAACAAGTTGTACATAAAGTTGTTGAAGTGTTATTTTTATCTGACAAAGATTCACTATCTGGGACACATTATTTCGGGAGAAGGTATCATAGTGGATCCAATGAAGGTAGAGGCTATTATGGAATGGCCAGCACCGACGAACGTGCAAGAAGTACATAATTTTATGGGATTAATAAGTTACTATCAACACTTCGTCGAAGGTTTTTCAAAAATAGCAAATACAATCACAAAATTTCAAAAGAAGAATAAGAAATTTGTATGGACAGAGAAATGCGCTAAATCATTTTAGAAACTTAAGAATTATTAACAAAAACACCGATATTGAAGGTTCCTGATATGAACAAGGAATTATTAGTATGAACTGATGCATCCAAGGAAGGACTGGGTGGAGTACTAATGCATGAAGCTGGAGTTATCGCATATGTTTCAAGGAAACTGAGAAGGCATGAAGAAAATTATGCAACACACGATTTTGAATTATTAGCAATTGTTTATGCCTTACGAGTTTGGAGACACTACCTTATTGGATGGAATTTCGAGTTGAAAAATGATCATAGTGGATTGCAACACATTTTTACACAAAGTGACTTGAACGCACGACAAAGACATTGGTCAAAACTTTTAAGTGAGTATGATTTTTAAATCACGTACATTAAAGGAACAATTAACCGAGTAACAGATGCATTGATCGAAGACCATGCATTTTCTCAATAATACCACTAAAAACGAACCTTCGGGAAAATATTTTAGCATTATAGATGGATGAGGACTTGTACAAGGAAGTAAAAGACAATATCGAACAAGATACCATGATGATACCTAGTTATGAGGGTTATTCTTTGGATAGCGAAGGACTATTAAGATATAATGGTAGAATTTATGTACCACCAAATGACGAAATGAGAAATTTAATTTTGTACGAAGCTCACCGAGCAGTGTATATGGCCCATCCTGGAGTCACGAAAATGAAGACAAATCTTAAACCATTATACTTTTGGAAGGGAATGAAAACTGATATAGTTAACTATGTGGCGAGATGTCTTAAATGTCAGCAAGTGAAAGATGAACATAGACATCAAGCGTGAGTATTACAACCACATGTGATTCATAAATCAAAATGGGAAGTTATATCAATGGATTTTATTGTTGGATTTCCATTGACAACAAGGAGACACGATTCTATATTTGTAGTCGTCAACAATTTGACTAAGAGTGCACATTTTATTCCAGTACATATCACATATCAAACACCTGACATAGCGAGAATTTTTGTTAATGAAATTGTAAGATTGCATGGTGTAATGAGGAATATAATATCTGATAGAGGATCAATATTCATTGCACATTTTTGGATTAGTTTCCAAGAGGCTTTGGGAACACAATTAAATTTTGGAACAACATATCACCCTGAAACCGATGGACAAACAGAAAGAATGAATCAAATTCTAGAGGATATGTTTCGAATATATGTGATGGATCAACATAAACGATGGGAAGAATTTTTTACATTGGTAGAATTTGTGTATAATAACAGTTATCAGATTTAAATAAAGATGGCACCTTTTGAGTTTCTATACGGATAACTGTGTAGGACACCTTTGAGTTGGGATCAATTAGAAGATAGGGTCTTGGTAGGACCAGAAGTGATTCAGGAAATGGAAGATCAGATGTGAACCATAAAGAAAAGGACTAAGGAAGCACAAGACCCATAAAAGAGTTATGCATATGCGCATCATCTAGATCGCACCTATGAGGTATGTGATAAAGTGTTTTTACGGGTAAATCCGCACAAGAGTTCGATTAAGTTTGGAAAGGCTGCTAAACTCTCTGCAAGGTTTGTGGGATCCTTTGTAGTTGTAGAAAAGAAAGGACCCGTGGCTTATCGACTAGCCTTACCTGATTCTTTGAGGCATATGCATGATGTGTTTCATGTTTCAGTTTTACGTCATTATATTTCAGATACGTCACATCTTATTGATTTGAGTTCGTTGCAGGTATCAGACGAGGGTGCTCTCATAGTGGAGCCAATCCACATACTGGACCATTGCACTTGACAACTTCGACGTTGATTGGTTGATTAGGTCAAGGTCCAGTGGGACAGTTATAGTCCACATTCTGCCACTTGGGAGAATGCACATGAGATGCATCAACAATTTCGATATTTATTTTGAAAGTTTGATATATATAGATTGGTATCAAATATATTATAGTTTTCATTGTTAGATTGTACAAACTTTGGAATGAAGTTTAAAAAAAGAGGGGGTGTATGTAACACATCCATTTTTCACTGACCACATTTTCATAACACAAATTATTCTTTGAGGACACTTATGTGCAAGTGATTTGGCTAAAAATGGTACTTTAGGATTATCTGATTTGGTTTATGAGTTAAAGTTTATGCTATAATCAAATGTTGAAATTTTGATATGTTATTTATAATGATGTATAGCATTGATAGGTATTATGATGAGGTTTCCTGAGTGTGAAGGAAACATGATGTGATGAGGATGTTGATGGCATCGAAAATACACCTTGGACTCCAGATTGAGTTAGGAAGTGGACTAATGATTTTGACTACGAGTACTTGATTTTAGTACACATGTATTATTATGATGATTTCAGTTATGGATTTCATGTAATAAGAGTTATTAATATTATTTTTGTCAGTGGATACATGCATGGCGACGCTTGCAAATCCAACTCACATATGGAGTAAAGGGATCATGCAGAGATATCAAATGGACGAGGGAGAGGTGTGGAAGCATCCCTATCACAACCTACTAGCACTCCCACCATGACCTTAACTGAAGGTTAACGACTACTTTTTTCCTGAGAGGTTCACGATGCCATGAGGGAATACCAAGAGAGTCACTCACAAGGATTTCTAAGGGGTGCACAATAAGGTAGATTCCTTATTCCTTAGTAAGCCCTTAGTCTCACACAAGGTCGACAAGTGGATTATTGACTCCAAGCGTCAGTCAACTTCCAAACTAAGTCAACATGGCAAGTGACACCCTTGGAGCACGTAGGTGCGTCTTGAAGGGAACGTCACAAGTTTATCTAAAATGAAAGTAAACAAATGAAACGTCAAGCGGAATTAATAAAAAATTAGAAGACTTTAGAGGATAAAATGAAGACTTAGATTTTGTTAGAAAAGATAATATAATTATATATTAAATTGCGAACATGAACAAAATACAATCTAAGTTTAAAATGGTTATGCCTAAATAAATTATGTTGAAGGGTATAAAGGAAATTTACTAAATAAAAAATATCATTGAGAGAATAAAATTTTAAGACATGTGCATAATGTGTGCTTGAAATTAATAAAAATATTTGGAGGATGGGCTTTTAAGTTTTGAGGTGTCAGGGGCTCTGTGGCCCGCACCCTGCGGTCATGAGCTACTCACTAACATGACCGCATGCTCGATCCTTCACCCGCACCCTGTGGTCATGAGATACTCACTAACATGAACGCATGCTTGATCCTTCATGACTAAGATTAACCTTTTTTCAAAACCCTATGATTCCCTTTCTAACGCCTCACTTGCCTTAAGAGGTTTTGGTCATCTAGTGAATAGTATTGGCGAGAAGGTGTGGTTGAACTGTAAAATTGGGAAGGGTGATCATATGTCTACCTATGAAGATGAGGTTGATTACTCACCAGATCTAGGTGAGCTTCTCCCCTGGATGGGGACAACTGACATCCCACCAAATTTTGCCCAGTTACAACTGTCCAGAATGACTCCTCTGAGAACCCTACTACCTTCATCGTCTTCTTCGATCCCCCAGAACGAATTCTTCTCACAGCTCTCCGGGCTAACATGCTTCTTCCCATATCAAGTTTCGAGTTCTTCTTCTTGGCTTGGAATAGAACCCTAGGACAACAAACTCTTGACACAGGAAGATCCCTTTATCTCAGGCCTTGATACTGCCTCGCTCTCCAGAAGTGCACTCCTCTCACATGCTTTCGAAGGCTCCTTCTCTCCTACCCGTTGCGACTTCTTCTCTTCGTCATCCCCAATGATAGTCTCCTGGACTTTCCTGGACCATATGATAAACTTGACAACTAGCCAGGGGCAGGGGGAACTGGGGGTTCACCCCGAGACTTTACAGATGTGATCTTCCAAGTCCCGAGCTTAGGGGTTGGTCAAGCCTAGGAGTTGGGATAGGAATTCTCTAGAGTGCTACCTCCCCTATGTGGGTCAATATTTCTCACTTGGTCATGTTCCCTCCGAGATAGAGAGAGGTTTTGTCACTAAAAATATACATCCCTTCAACCTCAACGACTGGGACTTCAGCCAAAGAGGGGCTCCAGGCCAAAGTTCTCCCTACGATTCGGATCCTGATGCCTAAGGCGCCATAGGGAAAAGAAGAAGGAAGAAGAACAAATGCCTAGGGTCATCCAAAGAAGACCCTAACTTCATCCTTGATGAAGACCTATCGATGGTCGAGGTCTCTGCAATGGAAGACAAAAGACTAGTCGGGAAAGCCTACAATCGACAATTTAGCGAAAAAACTTTGTGAGCTTGGGTCGCATCAAAATGGGGTGCGAACTCCATTTCTTCGCCTAGTATCTTTCGCCTCTATAGAGGTTGGTTTGTGATTATCTTCGCAGAGCCCTCTTAGGCCATGGCCGCACTCCAAAAAAGTTGGGTGATCGTCTCTTCCCCGGTTCTAATGAAGCTTTGGAACCCCACCTTTGATGTTGCTAGTGAGCGAATGGAATCCATTCCGATTTGGGTTCATCTACCAGGAATCCCTCCACATCCCTAGTTAGAAAATTGTTTTCAAGTAATTGGTAATCTTTTAGGGGAGTACATAACAACAAATATGGGATTCTTAGACTTGAGAGAGATGGCAGTGGATAGAATCCTGGTCTCTCTTAACGTCAGGGAAGGGTTACGAAAATACCTCAACTTAACATATCTAGGGCGTACGAGGGTCCAAATTCTAGACTATGAAGGTGTGCCCTTCCATTGTATAAGATGCACAAATATGGACACATTGCTATGGATTGAAAAAAATCACTTCAAGGGCATTCTGGACACCTTTCACATGATGCCAGTAGGCCAGGCCGTGAGTGACTGGAAGCCACTAGGGGAAAAACCTCCTCTTCAATGTCAAACTCGGTGGGTACCCTTCCCCCCACCTCGACAGCTGTACCAGTCTCCTCAACAACTAAACAACTGGTGTCGACCAAGGATGATTTGGCTCTTATTCTGACAATTGGAGATGAGGTGCACTCAAATCGTAGCCTAGAGACAACACCTCAACACTTGATTGCCAACTTCTTCAGTATGAAACTTTCTTGTCCCCGCCCTATAAATGGTATGCTAAATGCTTTCAATTTTATTTTAAAAGATTTCATCCCCTTCCCTAGTTTCTCCCCCTCACCTCCACTGTCTCCTTAAAACCCCATTTCACCTCCTCCTCCCTCCCTTCACCACCGCTGGATGTTATTCCCCCTTAGGAAACCTCTCCTCCTGACTCTCCAACCTCTTGGTCTTCCGAGGAACCATCCTCCGAGGGATCTGGGGACTCGATCATCCGCTTCCATATCGACAACAAATCAATCACTATCCCTACCTTGGACCCCAGAGGTCTTGTACCTACATCAGAACCACTAAAAACAAAAAAAGGCTGAGGTAGGCCCTCCCACCTCTCCTTAGCACAATCCCGTAAACTAATGGACACTGCATCAGGCCAACAATGGTCTCTCCTTGGGGCTCTTAGAGAAAAAAATTTCCTTGCAGGGGTTACTCCATGAAACTACTTATCTTTAATTGCAGGGGTTTATCGAGCCCCCCCAAAAAACCCGCTCTGAAGAGGTTGGTAACTCCGCACCAACCTGAAGTTGTTCTCTTCCAAGAAACTCTAACATACAAACTTCCAACCACAAAATCACTCTCTACTCTCTTCCTGGGGTGGGCATTCCTGGGTTTGGATGCTCAAGGAAGATCGAGAGGTCTAACCATCACTTGGTGCTCCAGAAGTATAAAGCTCTTGAACTCACGGGATTTTGACTCTTGTCTTGGGATTGAGGTACAAGTTGAAGGACTTGGGTTGAAAATCAAAATAATAAACGTGTATGGGCCACACATAGACATGATTCATTTTTTGAACACTCTATTTAGAAAGGAGCTTTTGAAGACAAAAAATCTAATAATTGGCGGTGACTTCAACTTCTCCCTAGGGGAGGTGGAAAGTTGGGGTCCCTCGGCACACCCGGATCCCCAAGCTGAGTTTTTCAGCCATCTCTTGGATTCCAAAGGCTTTATTGATATCACACCATTCAAATTTCTCCCCACATGTAGGAATTTAGGAGTTGGGGAGGCCTAAGTGGCCAAAATATTAGACTGCTTTTTGATCATTGAATCAATGTCGATGCTTCCTCTTCAATACTGCCAATGGATTGAAAGTGGGGGGGAATCAAATCACTCCCCAGTATGGTTTGCAGTTGAAGGGGGACCCCAAAGGTCGACATCCCCCTTCAAATTCAACTCTACTTGTCTCAAGGAAGAAAGCTTCCAAAATTTAGTAAAATCAAACTAGACCCCTCTACACGATACAATTCGAACTTCGACAACCATCCAATTCATGGAAAATTTAAAAAAAATAAAAAAATTGGCCATTCCCTTGGAAAAAACAAAACAAAAAGAAGAAGAGAGAGAACTCAAATGCATTGAGGACCAGCTGGAGGTACTTTATCAAGACACTGAATCTGGGTACTCCTCAGAAGCTTCACGAGAAAATTTGAGGAGCTTAGAGATAAAATGAAGGAAAATAATAGTAGACCAAGAAGCAACCTGGAGACTTAAAAGTAGGGAAATCTGGCTAGCGAATGGGGACGATAACAAAAAATCATTACATGCCTTTGCCAAAGGACGGAAAGCTACCAACACAATTTGGAGCTTAAAGGATTAGGAGGACATATTAGTCACCTCCTTTGAAGGCCTAGCAAATATGGGAAAGAGACACTTCCAAACATTATTCAAAGAGGATGGAAGGGCCAACATAGATGACATCATAAAAATGGCCCTTTACTTTCCTAGTTTTATGGATGAGGAAAGGAATCGAGACCTCTATGAAGAATTCACTGAAGTCAAACTAAAAGACACCCTTCAAAGATTTCAAAAAGACAAAATACCAGGCCCAGACGGATGGTCAATCAAATTTTATTTGGGCTTCTTCGAACTGATCACAGGTGATATTCTCAAAGTATTAGAGGAATCCAGATTAAACGAAAAAATACACATCCCACTAAACACCACCTTCTTAGCCCTCATTCCCAAGGTGAACGATCCTCTCTCCTTTGATGATTTCAGACCCATCTCACTCTACAATTTCTTCTACAAAATCATAGCCAAGGTTATAGCCCGTCAGCTGAAGCCTCTCCTCTCATCGTCTATCTCAAAAAAATAGTTCGGGTTCCTTGAACGCCGATAAATCCATGAATAAATATGGGTCACTCAAGAAGGAATTCATAGCCTGAAGACCACAAAATCCAAGGGCACCATATTAAAGATTGATCTCTCAAAAGAATTCGATAGGGAAAATTGGTCCTACATCAGGATCCTTCTCACTCACCTTGGGTTCGAGGTTCCTTTCATTAAATGGATGATGGCCTGCATTACTTCAGTTTCCTTTGCGGTTCTCATCAATGGAGCAACCTCACCCTTCTTCACCTCCAAAAAAGGATTCCGCCAAGGCTGTCCCCTCTCCCCACTCCTCTTCATGTTAGTGGTCGAGGGTCTGAGCAAGGCCATATAAAATGAAGTAAGATCGGGGGACTTCCATGGAATACATTTAACCTCTGGTTTGAGAATCACACATCTACTTTTTGTGGACAACATCCTCATCTTCTACAATGGTCGAAGGCAGGACACAAAATTTGTAGCAAATATACTCTCTCTCTTTTGCTCGGCTACAGGTATGCAAATAAACTTCCAAAAATCTACTCTCTTATTCTCTGAAATGGAAAGAGAGGAAGAAGAAATTTATCGAAGGCTCTTTCCTTTTACAATTCAGGACTTCTCAGAAGGCTTAAAATACCTAGGGTTTCACCTGAAACTAAATAATTACCTCAAGGAGGACTGGAAATGGTTGATTTCAAAACTGGAGAAAAGACTAACTGGTTGGAGATTTAGGTGGCTATCGAGGGAAGGAAGACTCACTCTAACTAAAGCAGTCCTAGAAGCCATCCCAATATATTGGATGTCACTGGCCTCGATACCGAAAGGTACACTGGAAAATAGTAGAAGGGTCTGCTCCTGTTTTATCTGGTCGAGCGCATGGGACAAATTCACTCGACCATGGGAAAAATGGGACCGCCTAGCCTGACCAAAAGCTCTGGGAAGTTGGGGACTCAAAAATATTATTTTTTTCTCCAAGGCTTTGGCGGAAAAAATGGGGTGGCGCCTCATCTCAGGTAACAACCTCTGGTCTCTGGTAGTCACCCAAAAATACATTGCACTAGATACACTTGAAGACTGGATCAGATCTCCAATCAAGACCTACAAAAATAGCTCCATTCTCTAGAAATCTCTAATCTCCTCCTTTCCAATAATATGGGAAGGATTGTCCTGGAGAGTAGGCAAAGGAATCCACTTTCACATTGGAGTGGACCCCTGGATAGGAAGTGGAAACTCTCACATCCTCCGATTGTATTTAATCAACCATCTCCACATGCATAACCTCTTTCTCCTCTCCCGCCTGGCCGACCCCAGCACAACTACCTTCTGGAATCAAGGATGGAAAAGTGTGGCCCATGTGGGGTTAATATAACTCCAACAATTTAGTATAACAATTACATCACAACTCTATAGGTTGGTCACATAAGACTCATTGACAGGGAGGACGAGCTGGTTTGGCAAAAGGATCCTTCAAGAATATATACTCCAAAACTTGGATACATTGCTTTAAGCCTGGACCTTTTCCAACAAATTCCAAATTGGTGGTGGAAAGGAATTTGGAAGTTAAAATGTCCACAAAAAGACAAAATCTTCCTTTGGGCAGCCCTAAATGAAAAAGTCCCAACCTAGGAAAACTTGAGAAAGCGACAGTTTGAAGGAGCTGGAAGATGTCCCCTTTGTCATTTTGAAAATGAAACAATTTACCACCTACTCATATCCTACCCCTTTACAACAAGAGTTTGGACTAAAGCTTCAACAAGTATTGGACATAACTGTACATGGGGAGGTCCCGACTTGGAACAGGCATGAGAAGCCTAGATCCATGATCCGATATGCAAAGAGCTTAAATATCTCCCCTTCATCATCAATTGGGGCATCTGGCTGGCTCAGAATGCAACAATCTTCCAAGACAAAGCTCCTTTCCCCGACATAACTGCAGCCCAAAGTCTCTCCATACTATCACATTTTCCACAATCAAAAAAATGTTCGACTATACATGCGAACCAAACAGAGACCATAGACAATACAAAGCCTTGGGCTTACTTTGATGGGGCCTCTCAGAATCAAACATGCGGGGGCGGAATAGTACTCCATTAATACGAAAACCATTCCTTTCATATAAAATTGGGGATGGGACAGGGTATGAATAACTATGTTGAGCTACTGACTCTAAAAATACTACTCCTCTTTGCAAAAGAAAATAAATACTTCACCTCCAAATCATTGGTGACTCTATGAATGTCATAAATTGGGCAAGAAAAATCCAGCAGTGTCACAACATTTTCCTCCTCCCTATTCTGGAGGACATCCTTCGTTTGCTAGAATATTTTGACACAATGATTATCTCCCATGTCTACAGGAACATGAACATGGTAGGGGATGCACTTTCAAAATTAGGGCTTCCTCTAGCTCCGGGCCAATGGCACATCACAGAGTTCAAGGAAGACAAAATCCATTCCTTTTACCACCATCCTTTTATAGATTCAACGGATCTACAACAAGAATGATTCTTTTTAATACTTATAAAACAACCAATTGGTCGAAGAATTTTTGGACACAGGGAGTCTTTTTACCATTTGATCTTCTGCAAGTGACATTACCAGCATTGTCACCAGTCTGTAATATACGCACTTCGGTGGAACTAAACATACACCTCCAAATCTTTGGTGACTCTATGAATGTCATAAATTGGGTAAGAAAACTCCAGCAGTGTCTCAACATTTTCCTCCTCCCTATTCTGGAGGACATCCTTCGTTTGCTGGAAGATTTTTATACAATGATTATCTCCCATGTCTACAGGAACATGAACATGGTAGGGGATGCACTTTCAAAAGTAGGGCTTCCTCTAGCTCTGGGCCAATGACACATCACCGAGTTTAAGGAAGATGAAATCCATTCCTTTTACCACCATCCTTTTATAGATTCAATGGATCTGCAGTAGGAATGATTCTTTTTAATACTTATAAAACAACCAATTAGTCGAATAATTTTTGGACACAGGGAGTCTTTTTACCATTTGATCTTCTGCAAGTGACATTACCAACATTTTCACTAGTCTGTAATATAAGCACTTCGGTGGAACTAAACATACACTTTAGTTATTACAGACAGTTTATACTTTACCACCTTGTTCTGGGTGATGTAAATATTTGGTCATTATTTTTCACTTAGAAATCCTCTTTTAAGGTTTCCTTTCTCGGCATAGTGTCAAGGACCTACACTCTTTGTTTTCATTATACACACAAGGGGTGTTGTGCTCATAGAAGCACCTACAAAATGTAATTTGTCTCTCAAGATGAATAAAATTACGTTCTTTTCCATGGAAAAAAAACTATCATTGAGAGAATAAAATTTTAAGACATGTGCACAATGTGTGCATGAAATTAATAAAAATATTTTAATTAAAATAAATTATTTCATGAGAGAATGGGTTGTCCACATAGATTTAGAATCCCAAGTCAATCTAGAATTTAAATGCTAACTAAGAGAAGAGTCATAATCAAAATCCATCTGTAATTTAGTTAAGAGACACAATAAAGGAGAAATTGGGGAATGAAAGGACAACTAAGAGAAAATCTAGGAACTGATTGAGGAGGTGAGGAAAAATTCAAAATTTATTCAATTAAAATAAATTGAAACATGTGCAACTGGAGGGAAGTGTGACATGTGTTGAGGGTGATTAATCTCTAATTTAATTATGCATGGATTGACAAGTGTCAAGACAAATTTATTATAAAAAGAAGGAAGAGTAAGGAGGAAAACACCCTATTGTTGGATGATTGAAATACTTTCAAAATTTCTTATGACTAGTTTACTTGTGTGAGTTGGGCTGCAAGTCTTGTGAAAGAGGTGTAAGCCTCTCCTTGCTAAGGAAAACTTGAGCTACAATGTGAATTATGTGTATGACTCCTTTACGGCTGAGGAGACTAAGGGGGAAGAAAAGTACCCATAGCATTGGTTGGGAGGTACCGGTGAAATCACTAGAGTTGCAGAAGAAGAGTACCCATAGCATTGGTTGGGAGGTACCGGTGAAATCACTAGATTTGCAAGTGAAGGGAAAGACATTGAACAAGTTTTAAAAGTTGAGGATCATCCTCATATATCAACATTCTTCTAGTCATGGTATTTGATTGTTAGTTAAATTATTGTGTATTAGAATGTTTAATTTGTAAACTGAATATTTATGGGAAGAACGATCTTGTTAGTGAGATATCATTCCTGTCTTTTATTTATATGTTATATCTTATTGTCGATGGAGTAGAATACATCTATAATGTTGCAATTGATTAGATTTATTTCCTGCATATAAATGTACATAATTATTGCTTTGTTGATTGACATCTCGGTTTATATTGCCGACATTTAGATCTAATTCTTGTTTATAATTATATGCATAATTATTTCTCTATTGAATAACATTCTGAATAGATTTCGCTGAATTATTGATATAAGCTGGTATATTTAAAAAAAATAAAAATTTAGATGTTTTAATAATTTCCACTTCAATGTTTTTTTATATTAAGCATGATTTACAGGTTGATACTCAATCCTTCATCCTTGCCCCGTTGCCCTAATTCTAGGCATACTATCTAGTGAATGCCTTTACGATTGAAATTCCATAATAAATCACAGAAGCTAGATATAACTTGAATTGACAGGATAACCATTAGCTGATCTTCATTTCGTCGACATTACAAAAACCTAGAGGCCAAGAAAATTGACACAACTGCCTCTTTCAAGCTTGAAGAACCAAGTTAAACGAATGTCGAAGCTTCATAAGCAAAGCTACCTCCTCATAATATTATTCCATAAAAATGATCGAATCCGGTCTCAAGTCAAGAATCTTTGTGGATTGTCAGAAGCTCGATTCCAGTTTGTTGAATCGCTGGAAATTGCGCGAGTTCTATTTGCAACCCTTCTTTCTGTTAAATAATCCATACTATTAGGAATTTAGAAATCCAGAAGTTGTTGTTATTTCGACTGTGAGATTCCATATCATTTTATACTCAACCCTTTCGTTAGTCTATACGTTTCCTTCATTTGTATCTGAATATATATTTGATGGACATTATCTATAGAGGGTGGGAGGGGGGGAAAATTAGAGGAATTATAATTAGAGGAATTAGTGGGAGGGGGGGGGGCATAATTAGAGGAATTATAATTAGAGGAATTATATTGTAATTTCTCTAATTATGCCCCCCCCTAATTTCTCTAATTATGCCCCCCTCTCCCACCCTCTATAGAGGGTGGGA
>ML812170.1:47959-60365 GCA_009831015.1 Picea engelmannii
TCATTTGTCAACAAAAATACTAGAGACAGATATTATCCCAGTCACCAGTTGATTCCCATAACTTATGGGGTGATAACAGTGGCTCCACCTGGGGATGGTACTTTCCCTGTGAAGTGCCAAGAATCCTGGTTCCTATAGTTCTGAAAATTTCTGCCTAACAACCTTCGTTGGTTTTATTCTCAAAAATTGGAAAAACAATGGTCAGCAGCGTAGGGCCTTCTCTTCGGGCTTCAACCAACTGACTAATGTTCCTCACTCAGAAAATGCAGGTGAAACATAAAAATATAGATGGTATATACAATGGATAATGAAAAATCGGATCTCTACTGAGGTGGGACATAATGTTTCAGCATTCTTCCATTCACAGGTGCTCCTGGCAGATCTGACCCATCAATGTTGTTTAGCAAGAAAGTATTGTTTCCCTTGAAATCTTGGATCATGTATGGACCTGTCCACAGATTGTCAAATTTTCCATGCTTTCCCTTGTCTTCATTTCTGGCGTCCCATTTCAACACCAAATCTCCTAATTCGAAATCATCTTCCTTGGTTCGTTTGTCAAAGATATTCTTGATGTTTCCTTGGACTACCTGAGTCTTGTTGAAAACTTCTTCCCTAGTCTGCTGCAAATGGATCATCTAGTTGATCCTTCTCTGTGAGTCATTTGGCTCAGCTTGTACCTCTTGAAGCAACTTCATGACAGGGACTCCTAAAGAAGTGGGGAAAACCACCTTTGTACCATAGAACAACTGGTATGGTGACATACCAATCGACCTTTTGGTGGTCAGTCTGTCAGCCCATAATGCAAACACCAACTTGTTGTGCCATGATTTCTTGTTTTCCTGCAATGTTTTCTTGATGATATTTACCAAAGTTTTGTTTGAAGATTCTGCCAACCCATTCCCTTGAGGGTAGTAGGCTGTGGAATGCCCCAAACCAATGTGATACTGGTTGCATAAATCTATGAGTTTCTTCGACCGAAAGGTAGCTGCATTGTCAGTTATAATCTTTCTAGGACAACCAAAACGAGACAAAATATTATTTTCAAGGAATTTGATAATAACAGAGTCAGTGGCTTGCCTGCTTGGTACTGCCTCGATCCATTTGGTAAAATAATCGGTGGCAGTAAGAATCCACCTGTGTTGGCCTGAAGAAGGGGGGTGTATTTCTCCAATGAAGTCGAGCCCCCATTGCCGAAAAGGGGCTTCAACTGAGATCGGTTTCAGAGGTAGAGGAAGGAGTTTCCTTTTCCCTTCAAACAGTTGACATTAATGACATGTGGTTACCTTTTTTTGTACATCGACAAACAGGGTGGGCCAATAGAATCCAGCTCTGAGTATTTTGTTGGCTGTGACCTTCCAGTTCAAATGGCCACCACATTCTCCTGCATGAAACTCTTGCAACACTTTATCAGCTTCATCTTTCAGTAAACAATTTAACAAAATGCCTGCAGGGTCTTTCCAATACAAATTGCCTTCTAGAATACATAATTTTAAGGCTCTCAACTTAAAAAATCTAGCTTTAGTCTTAGTCAAACCAGGGGGAGCTTGTAGATTTTGCAAAAAAAAAATAAGGTCTGCGTACCATGGAGAGTTGAGAAATACCTCTCTCACGCTTGTAGTCGCCATCTCACCCTGTTCATCTGCCACATCTAGAAAATTAATGTCAAGAGAATGAAAGTTAGATTCAACCATTAATTTAGCAAGGCCTTGACCTTTGATTAGTTTCATGGGCTTAATCTCTATATCGTATTCTAAAATGACAACAATCCATTTTCCCCTTCTTCCATCAGGGTTGTCCTGTGTCAAAATGTCTTTTACTACCGCGTTCAGAACATATGCTATGGTGTGGGAATGAAGAATGTAGACTCTAAAGTCTTTTATGGCTTTTACCAAAGCAAAAGCTTGTTTCTCCATTATCTTGTAATTCAGAGTAGCATCTCTTAATGCTTTACAAAAGAAAGCTATGGGCTGTTCATACCCTTTGTTGTTCTTTTGCAGTAACACCGCTGCTATAGTATGTTCGGAAGCGAAAGAAAAGAGATAGAAATCTTTAGTAAAATCGAGACTGATCAAAACTGGGGCTTTTGTGAGTGCTCGTTTGACTTGTTCGAAACACTATCTGGAATCAGAGTCCCATTTTATTTTTACGTATTTTTTAAGCATGTTTGTAATGTTCCTGAGGAGTTCTGCCAGATTGGGAATGAATCTTCGTAGAAAGTTAATTTTCCCGATAAAAGACTGTAGTTCTTTGAGGTTTCTTGGATGTTCTAAATTTTGTATGGCCTTGATTCTACTAGGGTCTATTTTGATTCCATCTTTGGAGATGATGTGTCCTAGCAGTTTGCCTTCTTCTAACCCGAAAAGGCTCTTCTTAGGATGTAAAGAAATCCCAAACCTTCTATATTTCTCGAAGACTCGTCTGAGGTGTCTTAGGTGTTCGTCATCAGATCGGGAAAACACAGTCACATCATCTAAATAAACGACAATAAACTTGACTGATTCTTCCACGAAGGTGATATCCATCGCCCTCTAGAATGTGGCTCTTGCGTTCATCAGACCAAAAGGCATTTTCACATACATGAAAGTGCCCCATGGTGTGGTGAAAGCGGTTTTGTCTTGGTCGTCCGGGTGAACTAAGACCTGATTGTAACCTGAGAAATCGTCCAGCAGAGAAATTCGACTGGACCCGACCACCCTTTGCAGGATGTGGTCCATTTTCGGTAAGGGGTAATTATCCTTCAGGGAGACTTTATTCAGATTTCGAAAATCTATGCAGAGTTTGATTTCCCTGGTTTTCTTACGTGTAGGGACCAGATTAGAGACCCACTTGGAAAAACACAATGGAACTATGATCTTGGCATCATACATTTTCTTGATTTCCTTTTCTATTAGAGGGAGCAACTTGGGATTTATCCTCCTAAGTTTCTTTTATTGGAATCCCGTGTTGTATGATGCTGGTATCATAAGCTTTCAAATCTTCATAGCCCCAGGCAAAGACATCCAAATATTCTTTGAACAACTCAATGTATTTGAGTTTTTGCTCTGGGGGTAATGATTTAGACAGTTTGACCATCCTAGGTTTCTCTTCAGTCCCTATATTACAGTCTTCTACCTCTTGTCCATGGGCTTTGATTTTTGGTTTTTTCGCTACGTCGTTAGAATCGAACAATTCCTCTAGGTAAAACATTGCTTTTCAACTGTAAAACGTCAGCATCCAATTCGTCATCGCCTAATTCTCCTGAATCTATGGTATTTACACTATCAATTTAAAAATCAGAATTATTTACATTTTCATCTTCGTTCTCTAAATCTATATTTGTACATCCAAATTCGTTTTTACACTGCAGAAAGTCTTTGATTTGATCATCATTACCAAACACTTGCCAGTACCTGATATTGTCGGGAACTGTCGGTCTACATTTCACCTCAACAATATATGGACGAGTCGGGCGGAAAGGAATCTTACAGGTGGCTGCTGACGTAGCCAATCCGTTTGCCAGACTATTCTATCCCCTCGACATTACCTGCAAGTCAACTTCAGTAAAACATCTCAAGGCATCAAGAACAACATTCCTATAAGCTCTAAGACGTGGGTGTTTCGCCGCGTACTCACCTTTGATTTGCTTGATTATCAACTCAGAATCACCTCTTACCATAATCTGTTTAGCACCAACCTTTTTCAAAAGCTTCAGACTGAGCATCAAGGCTTCATACTCAACAATATTGTTAGTGCATTGGAAATTTAATTTGTAAGAATGGTTTTCTGAATACCTGTTTCTGTGATTATGCAGCCAGACCCCTGCTCCAGGTCCTTCTTTGCTCACGGCTCCATCAAAATCCATACTCCAGAAATCAGCAGGTAACTCTTCAGTTATCACGTTCTTCATCTTTGCTACCTCAATGCTTTCTTGGCCTTCATATTGACTAGATGTGTCTTCCACCAGCTGAGTATCTTGCTCTCCCGTGTCACCATCATTGTACAAGATAAACGAATCTAAATCGGAATGCACAGAGTAAAGGGGATAATTGTGTGGTTTTTCTTGGCTACTGACCATGTACTTCATCAATGTTTCTATGTATAGCCTCCTCTGTTGCCCAAACACTCGGATAGTGGCATAAGACATATCCAGCTGTAGGGTTCCCTTCAACTTCGCCCCCCAAGACCGGGATAGCAACATTCCATACTTCGGCAGGATGTTTGCAACCACCACATCCATTACCATGCTCTTCACAGGAATCTGAACCAAGGTGATGCATAGGTCCTTGATCAAACTAATACATCTAACTTTGTTGGATTCGAATGAGTGTAAATCCTTGTATGGTCTGGTGACCTCCAGTCCCAGTTTTTCCATTATTGCTTTAGGCATCAGATTGTGGGAGGCACCAGAATCCAGCATAGCGTTATGCAATATCAAGTCGTGTATGTTTAGACTGATGTAAAAAGGAGCGACCTCACTAGTATCATCTCGAACATCTACTTCAGGTCCGAAAAGAAGCTCAGGTTGATCATCAGTAAAGTTCACAGTGTCTGAATGATTTGCTGATCCAATGGTTAAGGCCTTCGTGCCTATGTCAGGTTCAATGGCCAGTGCTTTAATCACCTGTGAACGATAACCATCTCTGTTCATCAACTCTGTAAGTGGGATGGGAATTTTTATTTTGGCCAATTCCCCCTCAAGGCTGAAAGGTGTAGGGGCTCTGCCTTGGCTCATCAATTCTGGTTTGTCCACCATATTCTTCTGCTCAGAAGTACTCGGTGGATTAATAGGTGAAACCTCAGGCTGTGATGGCCTTTTCAGAATGGTGAGGTTTTTATTCACGGGAGCGTCGACATTACTCTTCTCAGGAATATTCTCAGTAGTAGTCTTCTCAGGAGTCTTCTCAGCAGATGGCTCAAGGGTCTTCTTGGTCTCGACTACCTTCTGTGTTTCAGTCGTCTTTTTTGGGGAATTCCCTTTTGTCTTCTTACTCCGCAGATTGTACTGACGGTGTACCTCCAAAATAGCATTTTCGAAGGCCTGTTGTTCTGCATCTTCAACTTCTTCACTTACTTTTGTTTGCTTGAGAAGAAAAAATTCTTGCTCTTCTTGGGTAAGGAAAAGAGCTTCGTTGTCGTGAATGCCCATGAGATTGATATGAGTGTCTTCCAATTCCTCAATCACTTCCTCCCCTTCATCAGCATAGTTTTCTTGTAGAGGAGGTCTGATCTACTGATCTAGACCCCTCTGCTCTCTTTGATCCATAGGGTCTCTCTGTCTGATTTGAGTAGGGTTTCTCCTGAAGTTGGGATTCCGGACCTGAGGAGCAGGTGTGTTGTCTCTTGGAGGAATTCTGTCTGACACAGTAAATCTTTCCATCATTATTTCCACTGCTCTGGTCAAAGAATCCAATTTGGAATCTGTGGTCGATGTGGAAGGTTCTTCTTTAATTGTGACTCTCCTTTCTGACCTCTGACGTGCCCTTTTTGCCAACAGATTGGCCTCCACACTTATAGCACTTTTCTGCATGTCTGCCAAGGTGGTATAATTTCTTTCTCTTAGTTGGTATGACATATTGGCATCAAAACCATCAGGGAATTTTATCAACGCCAGGCCCCGTGGAGGTTTGATTTCGGCTGGAATTGCATTGTATAGGTTATTGAAACGGGTGCAATAATCTTGTACCGTCTCACCTTGATTTCTTTTTATATTCTCGTATTCTGACAATATTTGGAGCGGGTTTTTATTTACCTCCCATCTGTCGAGAAAAATACTTTGGAAAGCGACAAGGTCAGGGACTGAGGTGGCTGGTAAATCTTTGTACCATTTCTTGACGTCACCTGTCAAACTTTGGGCAAACAATCACATTTGAACGTCAGCCTCATCAACTTCTTGCAGGTCAAAATAGTCATTCATTTTGTCAACATGTTGTTGGGCGTTTAAAGGTCGTGTTGCATCGAACTGTGGAAGTCTTGTCTGATAGTCTTGGGGCATGGCATGTAGCGGCGCAACCAACACCAAAGGGGCATATCGAGCTGCCATGATGGGTGGAGGAGGTGGGACGACAACCTGGATGTTCAGCGAGGTAGCGACTGAAGACGAGGACGAGGAGGGACTAGATAGTTCTGAAGGAGTGATTTGTGGTTTAGTCGTGGGAGACAGAACTTCGGGGGTTTGGGGTTGCAGAACAGTTGGGTCAAAGATGATTTTAGTCACAAAGCTGTCGGACTGTGTTCTAAGCAGGCTTCGCTGTGGAAAGGTATTGAGATCAAGGTTTTGAGAGATAACAGGTTTCCCTGAAAAGGACAGGGACTTATGAAGGGGAATATGACTCACTGAACCTGCAACTAAGGTCTTTCGCTTGAGCAACTGTTCGGGGTTATCTATCACTATCGCGGGTTCTGGGTCTGGATGAGATTGAGTATGAACTTTCTTGGGAGCCAGAACTCTTTTTGGTTTTTTATATATATATTTTTTAATTTTGTGAGTCTGAGAATAATATGTACAAAGTTTGATCAACCTCTAAACATTACTTTCTTCTCAAATTTGAACGTTCTTTTTAGGGGAAAGAAAACGTAAAATTATCAATTTTTAGTTCTGTGTCCCCAGTGGAGTCACCATTATGTTAGCACTTGGTAAATTTCCTAGAGGTTGAAACAGAAGAAATCTACAAAGGTAACTTTATCCAACCACTTTTAAAGCCGGGATCTAACCCTTCCAGCTTCAGAGAGGGATCTCTCTATATGATTTAGCTATGTTTTAAATTTTAGATATTAGGCTAGGTAAAGATATAGGTAGGTTTTGTTGTCAAAGTGTTTTTTGAATTGGTTGAGACAGTCTACACCTCCATTGGGCTATGGGGTCTATGTTATAATAAACATGAGATACAAACCATAAACGCAAAGGAAGATTTCTACAGGGCGAGATAATATACTCACTGGATCTTTTAGTAGATTAAATGATGGGCAGAAGAAAAGATGAGAAAGATTAATTCAACTAAGAAGCAGTTAAGAATTCCTTAATTGAAAACACCAGAAGATAAACACTAAAATCTTTCGAGTCAGAAACAGGGTATCCAAGATAAATCCTGCAACATTCGTTACTCTTAAAGATTAGTTTCAGAAAACAATATGATCAAAAAGCAAGAATAAAATTCAACTTAGAGAGTAAACATCACCAGTGAATACACACAAGAATCCTGTAAAAGTGCCTCCTTTTTATTAATGGTAGATCTCTTCAAAAAATGTTACAGTCTGATAGCGTCAGGGTGTGAAGATCAACAACAACAATACTTCGAAAGCTGAAGTATTTATAACTCAAATTACAAACGTTCCTGTCATAAATGAATCAGGACGTGCTAATTCTATTTTTAGCCTAACTAATTTAACAAATCTTCTAAATTTCAAAACTGCTTGATGACTTGGTGAAACTGCACGCTGAATTTCTGGGTAGACCGTTGATGAAGCCTTTGCATGACCTCATCTGACTGGACAGGTGACTGGACCTGGACAACTCATTTTCTAATCGAGTAGATCACAGAGTTCCTCCCATCACAGATGACTAGGCACAGTGACTTTGAGCAGTCTTCGATACACTTCGTCCAATTCTGTATACTTGGCGAATGTAGGCTTAGTGAGGAATATGTATCGAATCTCATGTTGGATACTGATGTCCAACTGAAGGGAATCCAGGAATGATTTGCCGATGATGCTCCCTTGTATGCCTGCAAACTTTGAACTGTCCTTGGACACCTCAACCAATCTCTTCTTGTAATCCGGAAGTGTCATTAGTTTATCATTAATAACCTTCAGACCAGGTAGACCTTTCTTTTGGAGAGCCTCAATCTTATTGAAGAACCTTTGTACCCCCTGGTCCATGATCTGAACCTTTTCCTCCAGTTGAAGCATTAATCCTTTCTTGGTCAAAACTCTTTTGACCTCAAGGATGGTCTCTGTTCTGTCTTCTATATTCAGCTCTTCTAGCTCTTCTTTGGTCTTAGAATTGAAGAATTTGATGATATCATTTGCATGAGTTGGTCTATCTCCCAATTCTACTCTGATCTTCTCAATGGCCTGTTTTCTCCTCTGGACCAACTCATTCTGTTCAAACATAATTTGGATCATGGGCCATATCTCATTTATGGACTTTGTGATGTCTGTCCATACATTTTCTTTGACCTCAGCCAAAGTCTTCCCTGCCACTGTTTGTTTTTTGAGCTGCTGTAGCTCCTTCTTGAGCTGTTATGTTACCTGCTTTTCCTTGGAGAGACTGGTCTGGAAGGAAGTTTTGAGTTCTTGGAGGTTCTCAACTTCCTTTTTCAGCTTGCTGATCTCTGTCTCCTGCAGGTTCATCTTTTCCATGGATTTGGCGAGGTCTGTTGTACATTCTTGTGATGTCAATGGAGTTGCGGAAGGGATTGCTATCACTGCTGCTGTGCTTGCTCCTGAAATCAGAATGGCACTCAATGGAATGAATTCCATTGGATTCATCTACTCCTTTTCTTTTAATAATCTGTCCATCTCAGCTTCCATTTCTTTGAGCTGTGCATTCTGCTCCATGAGCAGCTTGAGCATTTCATCCTTCTCGCCTTCTTTCTCTGCTATCTCCTTCGCTTGCGAGTCCTCTATGGGCGGGAGCTTTAGTTGTTTCCTCAAGGAGGGGATGTCTGCATTCTTCTTCTTTATCATTTCCTTTGCATCTTTGACGTTCGAAGGATCATAGCCTATCTTGACGACTAACTCCTCCAAAGTTTTGATTCTATTGTCCTTCGCAAAGGATGATATCTTCTCCAGCTTGAGTTGCGTTTGAGCGTTGTTCAATGATACCTGTAATTTTGCTGCAGAAGCAGAAGCATGTGCCAACGTATGGAACACCATCTCCCCTGTTTGTTTGTGCAGATCCATCTGATATGTTGGGTGCACGTCCTTCATCTGGAGTTCGAAGGTGGCCCTCTTGTAGTCTGTGATCACCTTGGGGTCTGGTACCTATGCCTGGAGGAAGGCCATGTGCATCCTGCCTTTTCTGTGTCAAATGCAGACAACAGCCTATGCTGCGCAATCGACGTTTGCTTTCGAAACTGAGCGTAAGTACTGTTGGTAAGGGTCTGATTCTTTTTCTTAATCAGCTCGTACTTCTCGAAAATGCTCAACTTGGTCCCAGTCTTGCCCGACTGAGAGTCCAGTGGGGAGTCTGAGGATTTCCTTGGCACTGCTGGGGTGATGTCCTTATGTAGGCTTGAGTCGAAAGGTGGGATGACAGACTTGACCACTGTGGTAGGCGGGGCTTCTTTCTCTCCCGTAGGGCCAGGAACTAAAATTGTCTTGGGCCTCTTCGTGTGCAACTGGAACTCTTCGGACGACACCTCGGTGACAGGGGGAGATAATTCTTGTCAAGGCCTTTTTTCGTTAGGGACCTGTGGCATGGTCGTTGGTGGCACAGTGGTCGGGGGAACCTGCTGTTCCACTTTGACCAAGGTGTCAGGCATCCACACAGTCTGATTGGCGAATTTCTCAATTTCGGGCTTAGCTTCATGAACGTACGTGATGTTTTTGTTCTTCACCCGCATTTTTGAGATGATCCCACAAGGATCATAATTCCATGAGAAGCTTAAGGAAAAATTCATCTCTCTCAGCATCCGGTTTGCTTCTTCATGATCTGTCTTATATACTCTAACGCAAAGATTCTTACCGACACATACTTTGGCAGCTTGTAGGGCGCCAACTCGCACCCAAATACTCTGATCTCGGTGTGGTTTTGATACAGGTACCAATCCCCGGTCTTTGTGTTTTTCGAGAGATGCAAGATTCTCTAGACTTCATCGTTTATTCGAGGCTCGGGCCTGCCACTCAACATGCTTACCACAGGGTGGTAGAACAGATCGATGAATGCCTTGAAACTATATTTTGTGGAGTTATGCTTCAACAAAGAGGTCCATGCTATGACTAGCTAAGCGCTTCCATCTGCGTCCATTTTCTGCATGGAAAAACTAAATTTATCTGCTTGATAGAAAACAAACATGTAGGCCAGTATAGACGAGTATATGAACATGCCTTCCATGCCAAAATTCACGAACTGTTCATGAATATTGTCTGCCAAGAAGGTGCTAAAATCGAACTGGGTGGTGGGCTTTTCATCAATGGAGAAAATGGATAGAAAACTCAGAATGGGCTCATCTACCCACTGGTCGGAATAGTACCCTAGAAAATCACAAAGGGAATAAATGACCTGGTTTCCCTTGGTGGAGAACATGGATGACGGGTATGGGGGATTTGTGGAAGGGAATTGAGCGGAGGTGGGAAGGAAAAGCTCGAATATTTGAGCTCTTTGGGGAAAAGTCATCTTCTGATATAACTCTGTAAGGATTTCCAGGTTGAAAGGAGACGCAGAGTCGGCATGGGGGATTTTCATCATCTGGTCTATGCCTTTAGGAGTGATGAAGAATAGGGTGTCTTCGGATGAGGAGACGATGGCCCTCTGTTCGAGAATATAGTGATCTTGGAATTTAAGGGCGAACTCAGGAAAATGGTGGATCTGGGGAAAAAGGTAAATGGGTAAATTGGACTCCCAGAGTCCAATTTCATCGCTCTGGTCCAGGAAAACTTCCCTGAGCCATGACTGGAGGTCTGAGAAATCAAAATCACATTGGGTATCTGTGATCAATCGGTCTTTGTCGACCAGTGGGATCTTGTCCAGGTCGACAGGAAGGGGGAGAAAAGGATTTTCCTCTCCTTCTGCTTGTCTGGGCTTTGGCGCCATTTTTGCAATAGTACCTGCAATAAACAAAAAGTTAGTGGGGTCGATTGACTGTGGATGAAGGCGATGAGATGTAATGGAGGAGAAATCGATGAGTTACTCTGGTGCGACGAGTGAATGAAGAAAGTATGGGAAAACGATAATTTTATTTAAAAATGGGGTCGGTTGGGCGTGGGAGATAGGTCAGCTGGATAACGGATAGGTTATCCAGTGATAAATGAACAACGAGCCACTTGGGGGTGAGATGGCAGGTGATGGTGGTTGAAAAATATGGACGGGTGATGTGGCGGCTAGGGATTGAAGGTAAAAGTCGCAATAAGGGGCTGGTCATGAGTGAAAGGGGGTAGGAGACTGACAACAATTATGGGATGAGACATAACTCGGGAACAAGTGGAACAAGTGGAACAAGTGGAACCAGTGGAAGATGACATCCATGAGTGACGGGGGGCTGTCATATAGTAGATGGTGACGGGACTTCGGGACCAATAGATTTATGCCACATATGAAAAAGGGCCCGCCAGAGGGAGATAACCATTCCAGACCCCCCCCCTCGGTTAAACGCAGAACATCTGGGGGGGGTCCGAAATCCATTGTGAGCCATTGATCTGCTCCCCTGTTTATGAGCCGTAGATCCAAGCACGCTCTTTATCACTCATTCTGGACCCCCCCCTCCATTAAAGGCAGAACAGACGGGGGGGTCTGAATCCAATATGGGCCATTGATTTCAGCGCTCGTCCCTGGGCCGTCCAGATGTGCGCAAGTCTTATTACCGATTCCGGACCCCCCCGGTTAAAAGCAGAATGGTCGGGGGGGTCCGGAATGCTCTGTGCGCTGTAGATCTGAGCGTTGCGATCAAGACCGTCGGTATATGCGGAGAGTATAAATGGGGAGCGGAAAAGAACACGCGGTGGGAAAACTTAGGATAAACACATTTTATGGCTTTTTCCCCACATTTTCAAATAAACACCACCAAGGGACTTCGACCAAACTATTTTTTAAGCATTTGAAACATGGTGCAACACTTACATCAAGCTGGCTTTATTGGAACGAAGCAGTGCCACTAACCTATGTTCTAACCCAGTTTCCTATGATAGTTAACCCATATTAAACTGTTGGGTTAAGAAATTACTCTACCCTAGGGCTATCTGACCAGGATTAGACAGTCTGGCCAGATTTATTCACTAATCTAACCTAGACACTTTGGCTAAGATTAAATTGTTTAGCCAAATCATTCACTACCCTATCAACATCAAATTTAAAAAGAACTTGGCCATGCTTGAAAGGTATGGACCAAGTTATTATTATTGCATGGGGATTTTATTTCAACTCTTTTATGCCCTCTTTTCCTTTTTTTTTCTTTTTCCTTTTTTTTTTTCTTTTTTCTTTTTCTTTTTCTTTTCAAATTATTTGCAGAATGAAAAATCATTTGTCAACAAAAATACTAGAGACAAATAATATCCCAGTCACCAGTTGATTCCCATAACTTATGGGGTGATAACAGGTACTTAAGACCAAGATAAGCTTCGAGGTAATCTTTATTAAATTTCCTAAGTTTTCATTTGATTATTGTTAAACCTTAGGAGATGGTAACACATTTTGTGTTTATCTTGTGATTAACAAATTAGTTGGAAGATTGCTACAAATTGCATGATCTCTATGGATCCCATAGGATACTAT